>CM076732.1:17515927-17684723 GCA_038501795.1 Pseudopleuronectes americanus | reverse complement strand
ACCCTCTGCACAGAGGTTTGGTTTCTTGAAAACCTGTCACTTTTCTTTTCAGATCCTCTTTAAGTTCTAACTTAATAGTGGGAGGCTACAGGTATTTCCACTCTCTGGACCTTTGCATATCTTGACATTGCGTGTAACTCTAATGACTCACACCATAGCGAGATGCTATACACACCTTGACTCAAGGAGCTCCACACCCCACCAGTTGGTGGGGGGTTAAACGACCCGCATGTTTAACACAACAACTCTGAGTAAAGGTGAAGATCCGAAAGAGATTAAACTCCTGAGACCTCCCACAAGTCTTTTGGAACAAAAGAAGCCTCTTGGACGACCAGTGTAACATCTTCAAGAAACACAAGCAAGGTCAGTTGCCTATTAATGCAGGTACAATACCAGAAAACATAAGTTAGAGTCCTGTAGTCCCCTAAATTGTTCTCCCGTAAAGAAATGACAACCAACTGTGATCTTCACGCATGGGTTAGAATCCAGTTTTTTCAGCAATAGTTTTCTTATTCTTCTTGTGTCCACAGCCACTTGTCACCATTGTAACAACTCTCTTAAGAACAGGAAAAGTTTGAATTTCTGGAGATAAATTTACCTCTGAATAGGACGAGGTGGCCGAGTGGTCAAGGCGATGGACTGCTAATCCATTGTGCTCTGCACGCGTGGGTTCGAATCCCATCCTCGTCGCAGTGAAGTTTACAATACTGAAATTTCTACTCTAATTGGCTAAATCAGCTTAATCTGCTGCTTAAGATCATTATCTCAAATGCTGTATTCTTGCCACGTTTACTGACAAAAAACGCTTACCAGGACTATCAACCAGGTGATTAAACATAGTAACCTGTTCTGAATGTCTTACCAATTTGAAAAAACAGATTAGAAACATATTATTGGGGAAAATATCAGCATTTGGTGAATATGGTGATAGGCCACCATGTGCTGTCAAACAAAATGTCCTTCCTACTTGTCGGTGGCTCTATAACTCTCTGGAGGACGGAACACCATTTTTCTGTATAATATCGGTCCATGGCATCAAAACAAGGAAATCCATCTTATTTTAGAAGGGGACTCTGTCAAACTGAATTTGACAACTTTCTCATCCAGACTAAAATCAAGATATAACAAATTTCCTGGAGAATGTGGGCATCGATCCCACTACTTCTCGCATGCTAAGCGAGCGCTCTACCATTTGAGCTAATTCCCCATCTGCAGAGATCTTTGTAAATCACTTACTTGTGCAGTCTCCCCTGAGGGCCTGTGACGAGAGTCTTCATTCATTTGTCTAGGCAATGTGATCCATTCTAGGACAGAACAACATACATGCTGAACAGGTGGATATGATTTGCCACAGAAGCCATTCTTACACAGGGGGATTAGCTCAAATGGTAGAGCGCTCGCTTTGCATGTGAGAGGTAGTGGGATCGATGCCCACATTCTCCACTATTGAACCCTTAATTGCTCCTTGTGAGTGACATCCATTGTCCTCTTCCTCAAGATGAAACTTCTCGGTAACAACCCTCTGCACAGAGGTTTGGTTTCTTGAAAACCTGTCACTTTTCTTTTCAGATCCTCTTTAAGTTCTAACTTAATAGTGGGAGGCTACAGGTATTTCCACTCTCTGGACCTTTGCATATCTTGACATTGCGTGTAACTCTAATGACTCACACCATAGCGAGATGCTATACACACCTTGACTCAAGGAGCTCCACACCCCACCAGTTGGTGGGGGGTTAAACGACCCGCATGTTTAACACAACAACTCTGAGTAAAGGTGAAGATCCGAAAGAGATTAAACTCCTGAGACCTCCCACAAGTCTTTTGGAACAAAAGAAGCCTCTTGGACGACCAGTGTAACATCTTCAAGAAACACAAGCAAGGTCAGTTGCCTATTAATGCAGGTACAATACCAGAAAACATAAGTTAGAGTCCTGTAGTCCCCTAAATTGTTCTCCCGTAAAGAAATGACAACCAACTGTGATCTTCACGCATGGGTTAGAATCCAGTTTTTTCAGCAATAGTTTTCTTATTCTTCTTGTGTCCACAGCCACTTGTCACCATTGTAACAACTCTCTTAAGAACAGGAAAAGTTTGAATTTCTGGGAGATAAATTTACCTCTGAATAGGACGAGGTGGCCGAGTGGTCAAGGCGATGGACTGCTAATCCATTGTGCTCTGCACGCGTGGGTTCGAATCCCATCCTCGTCGCAGTGAAGTTTACAATACTCAAATTTCTACTCTAATTGGCTAAATCAGCTTAATCTGCTGCTTAAGATCATTATCTCAAATGCTGTATTCTTGCCACGTTTACTGACAAAAAACGCTTACCAGGACTATCAACCAGGTGATTAAACATAGTAACCTGTTCTGAATGTCTTACCAATTTGAAAAAACAGATTAGAAACATATTATTGGGGAAAATATCAGCATTTGGTGAATATGGTGATAGGCCACCATGTGCTGTCAAACAAAATGTCCTTCCTACTTGTCGGTGGCTCTATAACTCTCTGGAGGACGGAACACCATTTTTCTGTATAATATCGGTCCATGGCATCAAAACAAGGAAATCCATCTTATTTTAGAAGGGGACTCTGTCAAACTGAATTTGACAACTTTCTCATCCAGACTAAAATCAAGATATAACAAATTTCCTGGAGAATGTGGGCATCGATCCCACTACTTCTCGCATGCTAAGCGAGCGCTCTACCATTTGAGCTAATTCCCCATCTGCAGAGATCTTTGTAAATCACTTACTTGTGCAGTCTCCCCTGAGGGCCTGTGACGAGAGTCTTCATTCATTTGTCTAGGCAATGTGATCCATTCTAGGACAGAACAACATACATGCTGAACAGGTGGATATGATTTGCCACAGAAGCCATTCTTACACAGGGGGATTAGATCAAATGGTAGAGCGCTCGCTTTGCATGTCAGAGGTAGTGGGATCGATGCCCACATTCTCCACTATTGAACCCTTAATTGCTCCTTGTGAGTGACATCCATTGTCCTCTTCCTCAAGATGAAACTTCTCGGTAACAACCCTCTGCACAGAGGTTTGGTTTCTTGAAAACCTGTCACTTTTCTTTTCAGATCCTCTTTAAGTTCTAACTTAATAGTGGGAGGCTACAGGTATTTCCACTCTCTGGACCTTTGCATATCTTGACATTGCGTGTAACTCTAATGACTCACACCATAGCGAGATGCTATACACACCTTGACTCAAGGAGCTCCACACCCCACCAGTTGGTGGGGGGTTAAACGACCCGCATGTTTAACACAACAACTCTGAGTAAAGGTGAAGATCCGAAAGAGATTAAACTCCTGAGACCTCCCACAAGTCTTTTGGAACAAAAGAAGCCTCTTGGACGACCAGTGTAACATCTTCAAGAAACACAAGCAAGGTCAGTTGCCTATTAATGCAGGTACAATACCAGAAAACATAAGTTAGAGTCCTGTAGTCCCCTAAATTGTTCTCCCGTAAAGAAATGACAACCAACTGTGATCTTCACGCATGGGTTAGAATCCAGTTTTTTCAGCAATAGTTTTCTTATTCTTCTTGTGTCCACAGCCACTTGTCACCATTGTAACAACTCTCTTAAGAACAGGAAAAGTTTGAATTTCGGGAGATAAATTTACCTCTGAATAGGACGAGGTGGCCGAGTGGTCAAGGCGATGGACTGCTAATCCATTGTGCTCTGCACGCGTGGGTTCGAATCCCATCCTCATCGCAGTTAAGTTTACAATACTCAAATTTCTACTCTAATTGGCTAAATCAGCTTAATCTGCTGCTTAAGATCATTATCTCAAATGCTGTATTCTTGCCACGTTTACTGACAAAAAACGCTTACCAGGACTATCAACCAGGTGATTAAACATAGTAACCTGTTCTGAATGTCTTACCAATTTGAAAAAACAGATTAGAAACATATTATTGGGGAAAATATCAGCATTTGGTGAATATGGTGATAGGCCACCATGTGCTGTCAAACAAAATGTCCTTCCTACTTGTCGGTGGCTCTATAACTCTCTGGAGGACGGAACACCATTTTTCTGTATAATATCGGTCCATGGCATCAAAACAAGGAAATCCATCTTATTTTAGAAGGGGACTCTGTCAAACTGAATTTGACAACTTTCTCATCCAGACTAAAATCAAGATATAACAAATTTCCTGGAGAATGTGGGCATCGATCCCACTACTTCTCGCATGCTAAGCGAGCGCTCTACCATTTGAGCTAATTCCCCATCTGCAGAGATCTTTGTAAATCACTTACTTGTGCAGTCTCCCCTGAGGGCCTGTGACGAGAGTCTTCATTCATTTGTCTAGGCAATGTGATCCATTCTAGGACAGAACAACATACATGCTGAACAGGTGGATATGATTTGCCACAGAAGCCATTCTTACACAGGGGGATTAGCTCAAATGGTAGAGCGCTCGCTTTGCATGTCAGAGGTAGTGGGATCGATGCCCACATTCTCCACTATTGAACCCTTAATTGCTCCTTGTGAGTGACATCCATTGTCCTCTTCCTCAAGATGAAACTTCTCGGTAACAACCCTCTGCACAGAGGTTTGGTTTCTTGAAAACCTGTCACTTTTCTTTTCAGATCCTCTTTAAGTTCTAACTTAATAGTGGGAGGCTACAGGTATTTCCACTCTCTGGACCTTTGCATATCTTGACATTGCGTGTAACTCTAATGACTCACACCATAGCGAGATGCTATACACACCTTGACTCAAGGAGCTCCACACCCCACCAGTTGGTGGGGGGTTAAACGACCCGCATGTTTAACACAACAACTCTGAGTAAAGGTGAAGATCCGAAAGAGATTAAACTCCTGAGACCTCCCACAAGTCTTTTGGAACAAAAGAAGCCTCTTGGACGACCAGTGTAACATCTTCAAGAAACACAAGCAAGGTCAGTTGCCTATTAATGCAGGTACAATACCAGAAAACATAAGTTAGAGTCCTGTAGTCCCCTAAATTGTTCTCCCGTAAAGAAATGACAACCAACTGTGATCTTCACGCATGGGTTAGAATCCAGTTTTTTCAGCAATAGTTTTCTTATTCTTCTTGTGTCCACAGCCACTTGTCACCATTGTAACAACTCTCTTAAGAACAGGAAAAGTTTGAATTTCTGGGAGATAAATTTACCTCTGAATAGGACGAGGTGGCCGAGTGGTCAAGGCGATGGACTGCTAATCCATTGTGCTCTGCACGCGTGGGTTCGAATCCCATCCTCATCGCAGTGAAGTTTACAATACTCAAATTTCTACTCTAATTGGCTAAATCAGCTTAATCTGCTGCTTAAGATCATTATCTCAAATGCTGTATTCTTGCCACGTTTACTGACAAAAAACGCTTACCAGGACTATCAACCAGGTGATTAAACATAGTAACCTGTTCTGAATGTCTTACCAATTTGAAAAAACAGATTAGAAACATATTATTGGGGAAAATATCAGCATTTGGTGAATATGGTGATAGGCCACCATGTGCTGTCAAACAAAATGTCCTTCCTACTTGTCGGTGGCTCTATAACTCTCTGGAGGACGGAACACCATTTTTCTGTATAATATCGGTCCATGGCATCAAAACAAGGAAATCCATCTTATTTTAGAAGGGGACTCTGTCAAACTGAATTTGACAACTTTCTCATCCAGACTAAAATCAAGATATAACAAATTTCCTGGAGAATGTGGGCATCGATCCCACTACTTCTCGCATGCTAAGCGAGCGCTCTACCATTTGAGCTAATTCCCCATCTGCAGAGATCTTTGTAAATCACTTACTTGTGCAGTCTCCCCTGAGGGCCTGTGACGAGAGTCTTCATTCATTTGTCTAGGCAATGTGATCCATTCTAGGACAGAACAACATACATGCTGAACAGGTGGATATGATTTGCCACAGAAGCCATTCTTACACAGGGGGATTAGCTCAAATGGTAGAGCGCTCGCTTTGCATGTGAGAGGTAGTGGGATCGATGCCCACATTCTCCACTATTGAACCCTTAATTGCTCCTTGTGAGTGACATCCATTGTCCTCTTCCTCAAGATGAAACTTCTCGGTAACAACCCTCTGCACAGAGGTTTGGTTTCTTGAAAACCTGTCACTTTTCTTTTCAGATCCTCTTTAAGTTCTAACTTAATAGTGGGAGGCTACAGGTATTTCCACTCTCTGGACCTTTGCATATCTTGACATTGCGTGTAACTCTAATGACTCACACCATAGCGAGATGCTATACACACCTTGACTCAAGGAGCTCCACACCCCACCAGTTGGTGGGGGGTTAAACGACCCGCATGTTTAACACAACAACTCTGAGTAAAGGTGAAGATCCGAAAGAGATTAAACTCCTGAGACCTCCCACAAGTCTTTTGGAACAAAAGAAGCCTCTTGGACGACCAGTGTAACATCTTCAAGAAACACAAGCAAGGTCAGTTGCCTATTAATGCAGGTACAATACCAGAAAACATAAGTTAGAGTCCTGTAGTCCCCTAAATTGTTCTCCCGTAAAGAAATGACAACCAACTGTGATCTTCACGCATGGGTTAGAATCCAGTTTTTTCAGCAATAGTTTTCTTATTCTTCTTGTGTCCACAGCCACTTGTCACCATTGTAACAACTCTCTTAAGAACAGGAAAAGTTTGAATTTCTGGAGATAAATTTACCTCTGAATAGGACGAGGTGGCCGAGTGGTCAAGGCGATGGACTGCTAATCCATTGTGCTCTGCACGCGTGGGTTCGAATCCCATCCTCGTCGCAGTGAAGTTTACAATACTCAAATTTCTACTCTAATTGGCTAAATCAGCTTAATCTGCTGCTTAAGATCATTATCTCAAATGCTGTATTCTTGCCACGTTTACTGACAAAAAACGCTTACCAGGACTATCAACCAGGTGATTAAACATAGTAACCTGTTCTGAATGTCTTACCAATTTGAAAAAACAGATTAGAAACATATTATTGGGGAAAATATCAGCATTTGGTGAATATGGTGATAGGCCACCATGTGCTGTCAAACAAAATGTCCTTCCTACTTGTCGGTGGCTCTATAACTCTCTGGAGGACGGAACACCATTTTTCTGTATAATATCGGTCCATGGCATCAAAACAAGGAAATCCATCTTATTTTAGAAGGGGACTCTGTCAAACTGAATTTGACAACTTTCTCATCCAGACTAAAATCAAGATATAACAAATTTCCTGGAGAATGTGGGCATCGATCCCACTACTTCTCGCATGCTAAGCGAGCGCTCTACCATTTGAGCTAATTCCCCATCTGCAGAGATCTTTGTAAATCACTTACTTGTGCAGTCTCCCCTGAGGGCCTGTGACGAGAGTCTTCATTCATTTGTCTAGGCAATGTGATCCATTCTAGGACAGAACAACATACATGCTGAACAGGTGGATATGATTTGCCACAGAAGCCATTCTTACACAGGGGGATTAGCTCAAATGGTAGAGCGCTCGCTTTGCATGTCAGAGGTAGTGGGATCGATGCCCACATTCTCCACTATTGAACCCTTAATTGCTCCTTGTGAGTGACATCCATTGTCCTCTTCCTCAAGATGAAACTTCTCGGTAACAACCCTCTGCACAGAGGTTTGGTTTCTTGAAAACCTGTCACTTTTCTTTTCAGATCCTCTTTAAGTTCTAACTTAATAGTGGGAGGCTACAGGTATTTCCACTCTCTGGACCTTTGCATATCTTGACATTGCGTGTAACTCTAATGACTCACACCATAGCGAGATGCTATACACACCTTGACTCAAGGAGCTCCACACCCCACCAGTTGGTGGGGGGTTAAACGACCCGCATGTTTAACACAACAACTCTGAGTAAAGGTGAAGATCCGAAAGAGATTAAACTCCTGAGACCTCCCACAAGTCTTTTGGAACAAAAGAAGCCTCTTGGACGACCAGTGTAACATCTTCAAGAAACACAAGCAAGGTCAGTTGCCTATTAATGCAGGTACAATACCAGAAAACATAAGTTAGAGTCCTGTAGTCCCCTAAATTGTTCTCCCGTAAAGAAATGACAACCAACTGTGATCTTCACGCATGGGTTAGAATCCAGTTTTTTCAGCAATAGTTTTCTTATTCTTCTTGTGTCCACAGCCACTTGTCACCATTGTAACAACTCTCTTAAGAACAGGAAAAGTTTGAATTTCGGGAGATAAATTTACCTCTGAATAGGACGAGGTGGCCGAGTGGTCAAGGCGATGGACTGCTAATCCATTGTGCTCTGCACGCGTGGGTTCGAATCCCATCCTCATCGCAGTTAAGTTTACAATACTCAAATTTCTACTCTAATTGGCTAAATCAGCTTAATCTGCTGCTTAAGATCATTATCTCAAATGCTGTATTCTTGCCACGTTTACTGACAAAAAACGCTTACCAGGACTATCAACCAGGTGATTAAACATAGTAACCTGTTCTGAATGTCTTACCAATTTGAAAAAACAGATTAGAAACATATTATTGGGGAAAATATCAGCATTTGGTGAATATGGTGATAGGCCACCATGTGCTGTCAAACAAAATGTCCTTCCTACTTGTCGGTGGCTCTATAACTCTCTGGAGGACGGAACACCATTTTTCTGTATAATATCGGTCCATGGCATCAAAACAAGGAAATCCATCTTATTTTAGAAGGGGACTCTGTCAAACTGAATTTGACAACTTTCTCATCCAGACTAAAATCAAGATATAACAAATTTCCTGGAGAATGTGGGCATCGATCCCACTACTTCTCGCATGCTAAGCGAGCGCTCTACCATTTGAGCTAATTCCCCATCTGCAGAGATCTTTGTAAATCACTTACTTGTGCAGTCTCCCCTGAGGGCCTGTGACGAGAGTCTTCATTCATTTGTCTAGGCAATGTGATCCATTCTAGGACAGAACAACATACATGCTGAACAGGTGGATATGATTTGCCACAGAAGCCATTCTTACACAGGGGGATTAGATCAAATGGTAGAGCGCTCGCTTTGCATGTCAGAGGTAGTGGGATCGATGCCCACATTCTCCACTATTGAACCCTTAATTGCTCCTTGTGAGTGACATCCATTGTCCTCTTCCTCAAGATGAAACTTCTCGGTAACAACCCTCTGCACAGAGGTTTGGTTTCTTGAAAACCTGTCACTTTTCTTTTCAGATCCTCTTTAAGTTCTAACTTAATAGTGGGAGGCTACAGGTATTTCCACTCTCTGGACCTTTGCATATCTTGACATTGCGTGTAACTCTAATGACTCACACCATAGCGAGATGCTATACACACCTTGACTCAAGGAGCTCCACACCCCACCAGTTGGTGGGGGGTTAAACGACCCGCATGTTTAACACAACAACTCTGAGTAAAGGTGAAGATCCGAAAGAGATTAAACTCCTGAGACCTCCCACAAGTCTTTTGGAACAAAAGAAGCCTCTTGGACGACCAGTGTAACATCTTCAAGAAACACAAGCAAGGTCAGTTGCCTATTAATGCAGGTACAATACCAGAAAACATAAGTTAGAGTCCTGTAGTCCCCTAAATTGTTCTCCCGTAAAGAAATGACAACCAACTGTGATCTTCACGCATGGGTTAGAATCCAGTTTTTTCAGCAATAGTTTTCTTATTCTTCTTGTGTCCACAGCCACTTGTCACCATTGTAACAACTCTCTTAAGAACAGGAAAAGTTTGAATTTCGGGAGATAAATTTACCTCTGAATAGGACGAGGTGGCCGAGTGGTCAAGGCGATGGACTGCTAATCCATTGTGCTCTGCACGCGTGGGTTCGAATCCCATCCTCATCGCAGTTAAGTTTACAATACTCAAATTTCTACTCTAATTGGCTAAATCAGCTTAATCTGCTGCTTAAGATCATTATCTCAAATGCTGTATTCTTGCCACGTTTACTGACAAAAAACGCTTACCAGGACTATCAACCAGGTGATTAAACATAGTAACCTGTTCTGAATGTCTTACCAATTTGAAAAAACAGATTAGAAACATATTATTGGGGAAAATATCAGCATTTGGTGAATATGGTGATAGGCCACCATGTGCTGTCAAACAAAATGTCCTTCCTACTTTGTCGGTGGCTCTATAACTCTCTGGAGGACGGAACACCATTTTTCTGTATAATATCGGTCCATGGCATCAAAACAAGGAAATCCATCTTATTTTAGAAGGGGACTCTGTCAAACTGAATTTGACAACTTTCTCATCCAGACTAAAATCAAGATATAACAAATTTCCTGGAGAATGTGGGCATCGATCCCACTACTTCTCGCATGCTAAGCGAGCGCTCTACCATTTGAGCTAATTCCCCATCTGCAGAGATCTTTGTAAATCACTTACTTGTGCAGTCTCCCCTGAGGGCCTGTGACGAGAGTCTTCATTCATTTGTCTAGGCAATGTGATCCATTCTAGGACAGAACAACATACATGCTGAACAGGTGGATATGATTTGCCACAGAAGCCATTCTTACACAGGGGGATTAGATCAAATGGTAGAGCGCTCGCTTTGCATGTCAGAGGTAGTGGGATCGATGCCCACATTCTCCACTATTGAACCCTTAATTGCTCCTTGTGAGTGACATCCATTGTCCTCTTCCTCAAGATGAAACTTCTCGGTAACAACCCTCTGCACAGAGGTTTGGTTTCTTGAAAACCTGTCACTTTTCTTTTCAGATCCTCTTTAAGTTCTAACTTAATAGTGGGAGGCTACAGGTATTTCCACTCTCTGGACCTTTGCATATCTTGACATTGCGTGTAACTCTAATGACTCACACCATAGCGAGATGCTATACACACCTTGACTCAAGGAGCTCCACACCCCACCAGTTGGTGGGGGGTTAAACGACCCGCATGTTTAACACAACAACTCTGAGTAAAGGTGAAGATCCGAAAGAGATTAAACTCCTGAGACCTCCCACAAGTCTTTTGGAACAAAAGAAGCCTCTTGGACGACCAGTGTAACATCTTCAAGAAACACAAGCAAGGTCAGTTGCCTATTAATGCAGGTACAATACCAGAAAACATAAGTTAGAGTCCTGTAGTCCCCTAAATTGTTCTCCCGTAAAGAAATGACAACCAACTGTGATCTTCACGCATGGGTTAGAATCCAGTTTTTTCAGCAATAGTTTTCTTATTCTTCTTGTGTCCACAGCCACTTGTCACCATTGTAACAACTCTCTTAAGAACAGGAAAAGTTTGAATTTCGGGAGATAAATTTACCTCTGAATAGGACGAGGTGGCCGAGTGGTCAAGGCGATGGACTGCTAATCCATTGTGCTCTGCACGCGTGGGTTCGAATCCCATCCTCATCGCAGTTAAGTTTACAATACTCAAATTTCTACTCTAATTGGCTAAATCAGCTTAATCTGCTGCTTAAGATCATTATCTCAAATGCTGTATTCTTGCCACGTTTACTGACAAAAAACGCTTACCAGGACTATCAACCAGGTGATTAAACATAGTAACCTGTTCTGAATGTCTTACCAATTTGAAAAAACAGATTAGAAACATATTATTGGGGAAAATATCAGCATTTGGTGAATATGGTGATAGGCCACCATGTGCTGTCAAACAAAATGTCCTTCCTGTTTGTCGGTGGCTCTATAACTCTCTGGAGGACGGAACACCATTTTTCTGTATAATATCGGTCCATGGCATCAAAACAAGGAAATCCATCTTATTTTAGAAGGGGACTCTGTCAAACTGAATTTGACAACTTTCTCATCCAGACTAAAATCAAGATATAACAAATTTCCTGGAGAATGTGGGCATCGATCCCACTACTTCTCGCATGCTAAGCGAGCGCTCTACCATTTGAGCTAATTCCCCATCTGCAGAGATCTTTGTAAATCACTTACTTGTGCAGTCTCCCCTGAGGGCCTGTGACGAGAGTCTTCATTCATTTGTCTAGGCAATGTGATCCATTCTAGGACAGAACAACATACATGCTGAACAGGTGGATATGATTTGCCACAGAAGCCATTCTTACACAGGGGGATTAGCTCAAATGGTAGAGCGCTCGCTTTGCATGTGAGAGGTAGTGGGATCGATGCCCACATTCTCCACTATTGAACCCTTAATTGCTCCTTGTGAGTGACATCCATTGTCCTCTTCCTCAAGATGAAACTTCTCGGTAACAACCCTCTGCACAGAGGTTTGGTTTCTTGAAAACCTGTCACTTTTCTTTTCAGATCCTCTTTAAGTTCTAACTTAATAGTGGGAGGCTACAGGTATTTCCACTCTCTGGACCTTTGCATATCTTGACATTGCGTGTAACTCTAATGACTCACACCATAGCGAGATGCTATACACACCTTGACTCAAGGAGCTCCACACCCCACCAGTTGGTGGGGGGTTAAACGACCCGCATGTTTAACACAACAACTCTGAGTAAAGGTGAAGATCCGAAAGAGATTAAACTCCTGAGACCTCCCACAAGTCTTTTGGAACAAAAGAAGCCTCTTGGACGACCAGTGTAACATCTTCAAGAAACACAAGCAAGGTCAGTTGCCTATTAATGCAGGTACAATACCAGAAAACATAAGTTAGAGTCCTGTAGTCCCCTAAATTGTTCTCCCGTAAAGAAATGACAACCAACTGTGATCTTCACGCATGGGTTAGAATCCAGTTTTTTCAGCAATAGTTTTCTTATTCTTCTTGTGTCCACAGCCACTTGTCACCATTGTAACAACTCTCTTAAGAACAGGAAAAGTTTGAATTTCTGGAGATAAATTTACCTCTGAATAGGACGAGGTGGCCGAGTGGTCAAGGCGATGGACTGCTAATCCATTGTGCTCTGCACGCGTGGGTTCGAATCCCATCCTCGTCGCAGTGAAGTTTACAATACTCAAATTTCTACTCTAATTGGCTAAATCAGCTTAATCTGCTGCTTAAGATCATTATCTCAAATGCTGTATTCTTGCCACGTTTACTGACAAAAAACGCTTACCAGGACTATCAACCAGGTGATTAAACATAGTAACCTGTTCTGAATGTCTTACCAATTTGAAAAAACAGATTAGAAACATATTATTGGGGAAAATATCAGCATTTGGTGAATATGGTGATAGGCCACCATGTGCTGTCAAACAAAATGTCCTTCCTACTTGTCGGTGGCTCTATAACTCTCTGGAGGACGGAACACCATTTTTCTGTATAATATCGGTCCATGGCATCAAAACAAGGAAATCCATCTTATTTTAGAAGGGGACTCTGTCAAACTGAATTTGACAACTTTCTCATCCAGACTAAAATCAAGATATAACAAATTTCCTGGAGAATGTGGGCATCGATCCCACTACTTCTCGCATGCTAAGCGAGCGCTCTACCATTTGAGCTAATTCCCCATCTGCAGAGATCTTTGTAAATCACTTACTTGTGCAGTCTCCCCTGAGGGCCTGTGACGAGAGTCTTCATTCATTTGTCTAGGCAATGTGATCCATTCTAGGACAGAACAACATACATGCTGAACAGGTGGATATGATTTGCCACAGAAGCCATTCTTACACAGGGGGATTAGCTCAAATGGTAGAGCGCTCGCTTTGCATGTGAGAGGTAGTGGGATCGATGCCCACATTCTCCACTATTGAACCCTTAATTGCTCCTTGTGAGTGACATCCATTGTCCTCTTCCTCAAGATGAAACTTCTCGGTAACAACCCTCTGCACAGAGGTTTGGTTTCTTGAAAACCTGTCACTTTTCTTTTCAGATCCTCTTTAAGTTCTAACTTAATAGTGGGAGGCTACAGGTATTTCCACTCTCTGGACCTTTGCATATCTTGACATTGCGTGTAACTCTAATGACTCACACCATAGCGAGATGCTATACACACCTTGACTCAAGGAGCTCCACACCCCACCAGTTGGTGGGGGGTTAAACGACCCGCATGTTTAACACAACAACTCTGAGTAAAGGTGAAGATCCGAAAGAGATTAAACTCCTGAGACCTCCCACAAGTCTTTTGGAACAAAAGAAGCCTCTTGGACGACCAGTGTAACATCTTCAAGAAACACAAGCAAGGTCAGTTGTCTATTAATGCAGGTACAATACCAGAAAACATAAGTTAGAGTCCTGTAGTCCCCTAAATTGTTCTCCCGTAAAGAAATGACAACCAACTGTGATCTTCACGCATGGGTTAGAATCCAGTTTTTTCAGCAATAGTTTTCTTATTCTTCTTGTGTCCACAGCCACTTGTCACCATTGTAACAACTCTCTTAAGAACAGGAAAAGTTTGAATTTCTGGAGATAAATTTACCTCTGAATAGGACGAGGTGGCCGAGTGGTCAAGGCGATGGACTGCTAATCCATTGTGCTCTGCACGCGTGGGTTCGAATCCCATCCTCGTCGCAGTGAAGTTTACAATACTGAAATTTCTACTCTAATTGGCTAAATCAGCTTAATCTGCTGCTTAAGATCATTATCTCAAATGCTGTATTCTTGCCACGTTTACTGACAAAAAACGCTTACCAGGACTATCAACCAGGTGATTAAACATAGTAACCTGTTCTGAATGTCTTACCAATTTGAAAAAACAGATTAGAAACATATTATTGGGGAAAATATCAGCATTTGGTGAATATGGTGATAGGCCACCATGTGCTGTCAAACAAAATGTCCTTCCTACTTGTCGGTGGCTCTATAACTCTCTGGAGGACGGAACACCATTTTTCTGTATAATATCGGTCCATGGCATCAAAACAAGGAAATCCATCTTATTTTAGAAGGGGACTCTGTCAAACTGAATTTGACAACTTTCTCAACCAGACTAAAATCAAGATATAACAAATTTCCTGGAGAATGTGGGCATCGATCCCACTACTTCTCGCATGCTAAGCGAGCGCTCTACCATTTGAGCTAATTCCCCATCTGCAGAGATCTTTGTAAATCACTTACTTGTGCAGTCTCCCCTGAGGGCCTGTGACGAGAGTCTTCATTCATTTGTCTAGGCAATGTGATCCATTCTAGGACAGAACAACATACATGCTGAACAGGTGGATATGATTTGCCACAGAAGCCATTCTTACACAGGGGGATTAGCTCAAATGGTAGAGCGCTCGCTTTGCATGTGAGAGGTAGTGGGATCGATGCCCACATTCTCCACTATTGAACCCTTAATTGCTCCTTGTGAGTGACATCCATTGTCCTCTTCCTCAAGATGAAACTTCTCGGTAACAACCCTCTGCACAGAGGTTTGGTTTCTTGAAAACCTGTCACTTTTCTTTTCAGATCCTCTTTAAGTTCTAACTTAATAGTGGGAGGCTACAGGTATTTCCACTCTCTGGACCTTTGCATATCTTGACATTGCGTGTAACTCTAATGACTCACACCATAGCGAGATGCTATACACACCTTGACTCAAGGAGCTCCACACCCCACCAGTTGGTGGGGGGTTAAACGACCCGCATGTTTAACACAACAACTCTGAGTAAAGGTGAAGATCCGAAAGAGATTAAACTCCTGAGACCTCCCACAAGTCTTTTGGAACAAAAGAAGCCTCTTGGACGACCAGTGTAACATCTTCAAGAAACACAAGCAAGGTCAGTTGCCTATTAATGCAGGTACAATACCAGAAAACATAAGTTAGAGTCCTGTAGTCCCCTAAATTGTTCTCCCGTAAAGAAATGACAACCAACTGTGATCTTCACGCATGGGTTAGAATCCAGTTTTTTCAGCAATAGTTTTCTTATTCTTCTTGTGTCCACAGCCACTTGTCACCATTGTAACAACTCTCTTAAGAACAGGAAAAGTTTGAATTTCTGGAGATAAATTTACCTCTGAATAGGACGAGGTGGCCGAGTGGTCAAGGCGATGGACTGCTAATCCATTGTGCTCTGCACGCGTGGGTTCGAATCCCATCCTCGTCGCAGTGAAGTTTACAATACTGAAATTTCTACTCTAATTGGCTAAATCAGCTTAATCTGCTGCTTAAGATCATTATCTCAAATGCTGTATTCTTGCCACGTTTACTGACAAAAAACGCTTACCAGGACTATCAACCAGGTGATTAAACATAGTAACCTGTTCTGAATGTCTTACCAATTTGAAAAAACAGATTAGAAACATATTATTGGGGAAAATATCAGCATTTGGTGAATATGGTGATAGGCCACCATGTGCTGTCAAACAAAATGTCCTTCCTACTTGTCGGTGGCTCTATAACTCTCTGGAGGACGGAACACCATTTTTCTGTATAATATCGGTCCATGGCATCAAAACAAGGAAATCCATCTTATTTTAGAAGGGGACTCTGTCAAACTGAATTTGACAACTTTCTCATCCAGACTAAAATCAAGATATAACAAATTTCCTGGAGAATGTGGGCATCGATCCCACTACTTCTCGCATGCTAAGCGAGCGCTCTACCATTTGAGCTAATTCCCCATCTGCAGAGATCTTTGTAAATCACTTACTTGTGCAGTCTCCCCTGAGGGCCTGTGACGAGAGTCTTCATTCATTTGTCTAGGCAATGTGATCCATTCTAGGACAGAACAACATACATGCTGAACAGGTGGATATGATTTGCCACAGAAGCCATTCTTACACAGGGGGATTAGCTCAAATGGTAGAGCGCTCGCTTTGCATGTCAGAGGTAGTGGGATCGATGCCCACATTCTCCACTATTGAACCCTTAATTGCTCCTTGTGAGTGACATCCATTGTCCTCTTCCTCAAGATGAAACTTCTCGGTAACAACCCTCTGCACAGAGGTTTGGTTTCTTGAAAACCTGTCACTTTTCTTTTCAGATCCTCTTTAAGTTCTAACTTAATAGTGGGAGGCTACAGGTATTTCCACTCTCTGGACCTTTGCATATCTTGACATTGCGTGTAACTCTAATGACTCACACCATAGCGAGATGCTATACACACCTTGACTCAAGGAGCTCCACACCCCACCAGTTGGTGGGGGGTTAAACGACCCGCATGTTTAACACAACAACTCTGAGTAAAGGTGAAGATCCGAAAGAGATTAAACTCCTGAGACCTCCCACAAGTCTTTTGGAACAAAAGAAGCCTCTTGGACGACCAGTGTAACATCTTCAAGAAACACAAGCAAGGTCAGTTGCCTATTAATGCAGGTACAATACCAGAAAACATAAGTTAGAGTCCTGTAGTCCCCTAAATTGTTCTCCCGTAAAGAAATGACAACCAACTGTGATCTTCACGCATGGGTTAGAATCCAGTTTTTTCAGCAATAGTTTTCTTATTCTTCTTGTGTCCACAGCCACTTGTCACCATTGTAACAACTCTCTTAAGAACAGGAAAAGTTTGAATTTCGGGAGATAAATTTACCTCTGAATAGGACGAGGTGGCCGAGTGGTCAAGGCGATGGACTGCTAATCCATTGTGCTCTGCACGCGTGGGTTCGAATCCCATCCTCATCGCAGTGAAGTTTACAATACTCAAATTTCTACTCTAATTGGCTAAATCAGCTTAATCTGCTGCTTAAGATCATTATCTCAAATGCTGTATTCTTGCCACGTTTACTGACAAAAAACGCTTACCAGGACTATCAACCAGGTGATTAAACATAGTAACCTGTTCTGAATGTCTTACCAATTTGAAAAAACAGATTAGAAACATATTATTGGGGAAAATATCAGCATTTGGTGAATATGGTGATAGGCCACCATGTGCTGTCAAACAAAATGTCCTTCCTACTTGTCGGTGGCTCTATAACTCTCTGGAGGACGGAACACCATTTTTCTGTATAATATCGGTCCATGGCATCAAAACAAGGAAATCCATCTTATTTTAGAAGGGGACTCTGTCAAACTGAATTTGACAACTTTCTCATCCAGACTAAAATCAAGATATAACAAATTTCCTGGAGAATGTGGGCATCGATCCCACTACTTCTCGCATGCTAAGCGAGCGCTCTACCATTTGAGCTAATTCCCCATCTGCAGAGATCTTTGTAAATCACTTACTTGTGCAGTCTCCCCTGAGGGCCTGTGACGAGAGTCTTCATTCATTTGTCTAGGCAATGTGATCCATTCTAGGACAGAACAACATACATGCTGAACAGGTGGATATGATTTGCCACAGAAGCCATTCTTACACAGGGGGATTAGATCAAATGGTAGAGCGCTCGCTTTGCATGTCAGAGGTAGTGGGATCGATGCCCACATTCTCCACTATTGAACCCTTAATTGCTCCTTGTGAGTGACATCCATTGTCCTCTTCCTCAAGATGAAACTTCTCGGTAACAACCCTCTGCACAGAGGTTTGGTTTCTTGAAAACCTGTCACTTTTCTTTTCAGATCCTCTTTAAGTTCTAACTTAATAGTGGGAGGCTACAGGTATTTCCACTCTCTGGACCTTTGCATATCTTGACATTGCGTGTAACTCTAATGACTCACACCATAGCGAGATGCTATACACACCTTGACTCAAGGAGCTCCACACCCCACCAGTTGGTGGGGGGTTAAACGACCCGCATGTTTAACACAACAACTCTGAGTAAAGGTGAAGATCCGAAAGAGATTAAACTCCTGAGACCTCCCACAAGTCTTTTGGAACAAAAGAAGCCTCTTGGACGACCAGTGTAACATCTTCAAGAAACACAAGCAAGGTCAGTTGCCTATTAATGCAGGTACAATACCAGAAAACATAAGTTAGAGTCCTGTAGTCCCCTAAATTGTTCTCCCGTAAAGAAATGACAACCAACTGTGATCTTCACGCATGGGTTAGAATCCAGTTTTTTCAGCAATAGTTTTCTTATTCTTCTTGTGTCCACAGCCACTTGTCACCATTGTAACAACTCTCTTAAGAACAGGAAAAGTTTGAATTTCTGGGAGATAAATTTACCTCTGAATAGGACGAGGTGGCCGAGTGGTCAAGGCGATGGACTGCTAATCCATTGTGCTCTGCACGCGTGGGTTCGAATCCCATCCTCATCGCAGTTAAGTTTACAATACTCAAATTTCTACTCTAATTGGCTAAATCAGCTTAATCTGCTGCTTAAGATCATTATCTCAAATGCTGTATTCTTGCCACGTTTACTGACAAAAAACGCTTACCAGGACTATCAACCAGGTGATTAAACATAGTAACCTGTTCTGAATGTCTTACCAATTTGAAAAAACAGATTAGAAACATATTATTGGGGAAAATATCAGCATTTGGTGAATATGGTGATAGGCCACCATGTGCTGTCAAACAAAATGTCCTTCCTACTTGTCGGTGGCTCTATAACTCTCTGGAGGACGGAACACCATTTTTCTGTATAATATCGGTCCATGGCATCAAAACAAGGAAATCCATCTTATTTTAGAAGGGGACTCTGTCAAACTGAATTTGACAACTTTCTCAACCAGACTAAAATCAAGATATAACAAATTTCCTGGAGAATGTGGGCATCGATCCCACTACTTCTCGCATGCTAAGCGAGCGCTCTACCATTTGAGCTAATTCCCCATCTGCAGAGATCTTTGTAAATCACTTACTTGTGCAGTCTCCCCTGAGGGCCTGTGACGAGAGTCTTCATTCATTTGTCTAGGCAATGTGATCCATTCTAGGACAGAACAACATACATGCTGAACAGGTGGATATGATTTGCCACAGAAGCCATTCTTACACAGGGGGATTAGCTCAAATGGTAGAGCGCTCGCTTTGCATGTGAGAGGTAGTGGGATCGATGCCCACATTCTCCACTATTGAACCCTTAATTGCTCCTTGTGAGTGACATCCATTGTCCTCTTCCTCAAGATGAAACTTCTCGGTAACAACCCTCTGCACAGAGGTTTGGTTTCTTGAAAACCTGTCACTTTTCTTTTCAGATCCTCTTTAAGTTCTAACTTAATAGTGGGAGGCTACAGGTATTTCCACTCTCTGGACCTTTGCATATCTTGACATTGCGTGTAACTCTAATGACTCACACCATAGCGAGATGCTATACACACCTTGACTCAAGGAGCTCCACACCCCACCAGTTGGTGGGGGGTTAAACGACCCGCATGTTTAACACAACAACTCTGAGTAAAGGTGAAGATCCGAAAGAGATTAAACTCCTGAGACCTCCCACAAGTCTTTTGGAACAAAAGAAGCCTCTTGGACGACCAGTGTAACATCTTCAAGAAACACAAGCAAGGTCAGTTGCCTATTAATGCAGGTACAATACCAGAAAACATAAGTTAGAGTCCTGTAGTCCCCTAAATTGTTCTCCCGTAAAGAAATGACAACCAACTGTGATCTTCACGCATGGGTTAGAATCCAGTTTTTTCAGCAATAGTTTTCTTATTCTTCTTGTGTCCACAGCCACTTGTCACCATTGTAACAACTCTCTTAAGAACAGGAAAAGTTTGAATTTCTGGAGATAAATTTACCTCTGAATAGGACGAGGTGGCCGAGTGGTCAAGGCGATGGACTGCTAATCCATTGTGCTCTGCACGCGTGGGTTCGAATCCCATCCTCGTCGCAGTGAAGTTTACAATACTGAAATTTCTACTCTAATTGGCTAAATCAGCTTAATCTGCTGCTTAAGATCATTATCTCAAATGCTGTATTCTTGCCACGTTTACTGACAAAAAACGCTTACCAGGACTATCAACCAGGTGATTAAACATAGTAACCTGTTCTGAATGTCTTACCAATTTGAAAAAACAGATTAGAAACATATTATTGGGGAAAATATCAGCATTTGGTGAATATGGTGATAGGCCACCATGTGCTGTCAAACAAAATGTCCTTCCTACTTGTCGGTGGCTCTATAACTCTCTGGAGGACGGAACACCATTTTTCTGTATAATATCGGTCCATGGCATCAAAACAAGGAAATCCATCTTATTTTAGAAGGGGACTCTGTCAAACTGAATTTGACAACTTTCTCAACCAGACTAAAATCAAGATATAACAAATTTCCTGGAGAATGTGGGCATCGATCCCACTACTTCTCGCATGCTAAGCGAGCGCTCTACCATTTGAGCTAATTCCCCATCTGCAGAGATCTTTGTAAATCACTTACTTGTGCAGTCTCCCCTGAGGGCCTGTGACGAGAGTCTTCATTCATTTGTCTAGGCAATGTGATCCATTCTAGGACAGAACAACATACATGCTGAACAGGTGGATATGATTTGCCACAGAAGCCATTCTTACACAGGGGGATTAGCTCAAATGGTAGAGCGCTCGCTTTGCATGTGAGAGGTAGTGGGATCGATGCCCACATTCTCCACTATTGAACCCTTAATTGCTCCTTGTGAGTGACATCCATTGTCCTCTTCCTCAAGATGAAACTTCTCGGTAACAACCCTCTGCACAGAGGTTTGGTTTCTTGAAAACCTGTCACTTTTCTTTTCAGATCCTCTTTAAGTTCTAACTTAATAGTGGGAGGCTACAGGTATTTCCACTCTCTGGACCTTTGCATATCTTGACATTGCGTGTAACTCTAATGACTCACACCATAGCGAGATGCTATACACACCTTGACTCAAGGAGCTCCACACCCCACCAGTTGGTGGGGGGTTAAACGACCCGCATGTTTAACACAACAACTCTGAGTAAAGGTGAAGATCCGAAAGAGATTAAACTCCTGAGACCTCCCACAAGTCTTTTGGAACAAAAGAAGCCTCTTGGACGACCAGTGTAACATCTTCAAGAAACACAAGCAAGGTCAGTTGCCTATTAATGCAGGTACAATACCAGAAAACATAAGTTAGAGTCCTGTAGTCCCCTAAATTGTTCTCCCGTAAAGAAATGACAACCAACTGTGATCTTCACGCATGGGTTAGAATCCAGTTTTTTCAGCAATAGTTTTCTTATTCTTCTTGTGTCCACAGCCACTTGTCACCATTGTAACAACTCTCTTAAGAACAGGAAAAGTTTGAATTTCTGGAGATAAATTTACCTCTGAATAGGACGAGGTGGCCGAGTGGTCAAGGCGATGGACTGCTAATCCATTGTGCTCTGCACGCGTGGGTTCGAATCCCATCCTCGTCGCAGTGAAGTTTACAATACTCAAATTTCTACTCTAATTGGCTAAATCAGCTTAATCTGCTGCTTAAGATCATTATCTCAAATGCTGTATTCTTGCCACGTTTACTGACAAAAAACGCTTACCAGGACTATCAACCAGGTGATTAAACATAGTAACCTGTTCTGAATGTCTTACCAATTTGAAAAAACAGATTAGAAACATATTATTGGGGAAAATATCAGCATTTGGTGAATATGGTGATAGGCCACCATGTGCTGTCAAACAAAATGTCCTTCCTACTTGTCGGTGGCTCTATAACTCTCTGGAGGACGGAACACCATTTTTCTGTATAATATCGGTCCATGGCATCAAAACAAGGAAATCCATCTTATTTTAGAAGGGGACTCTGTCAAACTGAATTTGACAACTTTCTCATCCAGACTAAAATCAAGATATAACAAATTTCCTGGAGAATGTGGGCATCGATCCCACTACTTCTCGCATGCTAAGCGAGCGCTCTACCATTTGAGCTAATTCCCCATCTGCAGAGATCTTTGTAAATCACTTACTTGTGCAGTCTCCCCTGAGGGCCTGTGACGAGAGTCTTCATTCATTTGTCTAGGCAATGTGATCCATTCTAGGACAGAACAACATACATGCTGAACAGGTGGATATGATTTGCCACAGAAGCCATTCTTACACAGGGGGATTAGCTCAAATGGTAGAGCGCTCGCTTTGCATGTGAGAGGTAGTGGGATCGATGCCCACATTCTCCACTATTGAACCCTTAATTGCTCCTTGTGAGTGACATCCATTGTCCTCTTCCTCAAGATGAAACTTCTCGGTAACAACCCTCTGCACAGAGGTTTGGTTTCTTGAAAACCTGTCACTTTTCTTTTCAGATCCTCTTTAAGTTCTAACTTAATAGTGGGAGGCTACAGGTATTTCCACTCTCTGGACCTTTGCATATCTTGACATTGCGTGTAACTCTAATGACTCACACCATAGCGAGATGCTATACACACCTTGACTCAAGGAGCTCCACACCCCACCAGTTGGTGGGGGGTTAAACGACCCGCATGTTTAACACAACAACTCTGAGTAAAGGTGAAGATCCGAAAGAGATTAAACTCCTGAGACCTCCCACAAGTCTTTTGGAACAAAAGAAGCCTCTTGGACGACCAGTGTAACATCTTCAAGAAACACAAGCAAGGTCAGTTGCCTATTAATGCAGGTACAATACCAGAAAACATAAGTTAGAGTCCTGTAGTCCCCTAAATTGTTCTCCCGTAAAGAAATGACAACCAACTGTGATCTTCACGCATGGGTTAGAATCCAGTTTTTTCAGCAATAGTTTTCTTATTCTTCTTGTGTCCACAGCCACTTGTCACCATTGTAACAACTCTCTTAAGAACAGGAAAAGTTTGAATTTCTGGAGATAAATTTACCTCTGAATAGGACGAGGTGGCCGAGTGGTCAAGGCGATGGACTGCTAATCCATTGTGCTCTGCACGCGTGGGTTCGAATCCCATCCTCGTCGCAGTGAAGTTTACAATACTCAAATTTCTACTCTAATTGGCTAAATCAGCTTAATCTGCTGCTTAAGATCATTATCTCAAATGCTGTATTCTTGCCACGTTTACTGACAAAAAACGCTTACCAGGACTATCAACCAGGTGATTAAACATAGTAACCTGTTCTGAATGTCTTACCAATTTGAAAAAACAGATTAGAAACATATTATTGGGGAAAATATCAGCATTTGGTGAATATGGTGATAGGCCACCATGTGCTGTCAAACAAAATGTCCTTCCTACTTGTCGGTGGCTCTATAACTCTCTGGAGGACGGAACACCATTTTTCTGTATAATATCGGTCCATGGCATCAAAACAAGGAAATCCATCTTATTTTAGAAGGGGACTCTGTCAAACTGAATTTGACAACTTTCTCATCCAGACTAAAATCAAGATATAACAAATTTCCTGGAGAATGTGGGCATCGATCCCACTACTTCTCGCATGCTAAGCGAGCGCTCTACCATTTGAGCTAATTCCCCATCTGCAGAGATCTTTGTAAATCACTTACTTGTGCAGTCTCCCCTGAGGGCCTGTGACGAGAGTCTTCATTCATTTGTCTAGGCAATGTGATCCATTCTAGGACAGAACAACATACATGCTGAACAGGTGGATATGATTTGCCACAGAAGCCATTCTTACACAGGGGGATTAGCTCAAATGGTAGAGCGCTCGCTTTGCATGTGAGAGGTAGTGGGATCGATGCCCACATTCTCCACTATTGAACCCTTAATTGCTCCTTGTGAGTGACATCCATTGTCCTCTTCCTCAAGATGAAACTTCTCGGTAACAACCCTCTGCACAGAGGTTTGGTTTCTTGAAAACCTGTCACTTTTCTTTTCAGATCCTCTTTAAGTTCTAACTTAATAGTGGGAGGCTACAGGTATTTCCACTCTCTGGACCTTTGCATATCTTGACATTGCGTGTAACTCTAATGACTCACACCATAGCGAGATGCTATACACACCTTGACTCAAGGAGCTCCACACCCCACCAGTTGGTGGGGGGTTAAACGACCCGCATGTTTAACACAACAACTCTGAGTAAAGGTGAAGATCCGAAAGAGATTAAACTCCTGAGACCTCCCACAAGTCTTTTGGAACAAAAGAAGCCTCTTGGACGACCAGTGTAACATCTTCAAGAAACACAAGCAAGGTCAGTTGCCTATTAATGCAGGTACAATACCAGAAAACATAAGTTAGAGTCCTGTAGTCCCCTAAATTGTTCTCCCGTAAAGAAATGACAACCAACTGTGATCTTCACGCATGGGTTAGAATCCAGTTTTTTCAGCAATAGTTTTCTTATTCTTCTTGTGTCCACAGCCACTTGTCACCATTGTAACAACTCTCTTAAGAACAGGAAAAGTTTGAATTTCTGGAGATAAATTTACCTCTGAATAGGACGAGGTGGCCGAGTGGTCAAGGCGATGGACTGCTAATCCATTGTGCTCTGCACGCGTGGGTTCGAATCCCATCCTCGTCGCAGTGAAGTTTACAATACTCAAATTTCTACTCTAATTGGCTGAAGCAGCTTAATCTGCTGCTTAAGATCATTATCTCTAATGCTGTATTCATGTCATGTGTTCTGGACAAAAAACGCTTACCAGGACTATCAACCAGGTGATTAAACATAGTAACCTGTTCTGAATGTCTTACCACTTTTAAATGAAAGATTAGAAACATATTACTCGGGGAAAATATCAGCATTTGGTGAGTATGGTGATAGGCCACCATGTGCTGTCAATCAAAATGTCCTTCCTACTTGTCGTGGCTCTATAACTCTCTTGAGGACGGAACACCATTTTTCTGTATAATATCGAGTCCATGGCATCAAAACAAGGAAATCCATCTTATTTTAGAAGGGGACTCTGTCAAACTGAATTTCAAAACTTTCTCAACCAGACTAAAATCAAGATATAACAAATTTCCTGGAGAATGTGGGCATCGATCCCACTACTTCTCGCATGCTAAGCGAGCGCTCTACCATTTGAGCTAATTCCCCATCTGCAGAGATCTTTGTAAATCACTTACTTGTCCAGTCTCCCCTGAGGGCCTGTGACAAGAGTCTTCATTCATTTGTCTAGGCAATGTTTTCCATTCTAGGACAGAACAACATACATGCTGAACAGGTGGATATGATTTGCCACAGAAGCCATCCTTACACAGGGGGATTAGCTCAAATGGTAAAACGCTCGCTTTGCATGTGAGAGGTAGTGAGATCGATGCTCACATTCTCCACTATTGAACCCTTAATTGCTCATTGTGAGTGGTCAAAAAATATTTCCCAAAATTATGATAAAAGACACTTTTGAAAACGCTGTTGAGTGTGAGGAGCCCTTTTCAATATAATACAGATATTTATGAATTTTCACTCAACTCAAAGTGTATGTGTCATTCAACAGAAGCTTAGTTACACCACCTGATTAAATATATATATATAAATATAGGAGGTAGTTTATTTTACGTACAACTTTGTGTCGACCCGTATTCAGTTTACCATAATAGAACCACTCACATTCACATTCATGAATGTGAAAATCAGGAAACTCTTAAGTACCATATTTCATATCAAATAAATTTTTTTTTAATCTCTTAATAAGAAATCGCTAAA
The DNA here is from genome assembly GCA_038501795.1 of Pseudopleuronectes americanus. Taxonomy (NCBI): domain Eukaryota; kingdom Metazoa; phylum Chordata; class Actinopteri; order Pleuronectiformes; family Pleuronectidae; genus Pseudopleuronectes; species Pseudopleuronectes americanus. The sequence goes on along the minus strand of CM076732.1, from coordinate 17,658,629 downwards.
ACTAAATATTTTCTTTCTGCCTCCATTTAGCACATCATCTAGTTTCAGCAACTTTCAAATCTCTTTCACAATCTTTTCTTACATTCTGCGATAATGCCCAAAGACGTTTTCCCTTTTTACTCATCAAGCGTCCTCTTCTCTGCAGGTGGATCCCTTCCACACTTTGTTCGGAGTCGCGGGTCTCTCCCTCCTCGGAGAGAAGCAGATAAAGCCGGTGAATCCAGTGCTGTGTATGCCCGAGGACGTGCTGCAGAGGGTAGGTCTGCAGCCTGACCTCCTGAGCTAGCACAGCTCCCGAACATCACACACACACACACACACAACCACTCATTATCCGTTCATGTCAGGGTTCTTCGGTTTCGCAGCGAGAAATAAATGAATTTGAGTAATGCTCTTAGATGGAGATGTAACCTTTTGTTATGAAAATGGCCCGTAACACATTAAACAACATTCCTTAACTTTTGTTCATTACGTCAGCTTGAATGAAAACTTATCTGTGGCCCAGGAAACAGGTGAGAGGATGTTTTAAGCCTCTTTCTTGCTCTTGTCACCTTTTCAGCAAACCAAGGGGTTATTACTGTCATTATTTTTATATCTGACCAGAGGAAGAGACGCTGCTTCTCCCCCCTCTTTAGTTCTGCTTGGACTGAGGTAGATTCAGTTTTTACCCAACAGTTTTGCATTTAACCTTGAGAGAGTTGACGGCTCATGAGCGGGACAGAGGTTAAATTTCTAGTTTTTCTGTTGTGTTTTGGATTAAAGGGAGTCGTCATCTGTTTTTTCCCCAGGACAACCTGTTCCTAATTAAATAACTTGGGCAACTATTAACTTTCTTATCCTTATCGTAGAGCAGTCAAATCAACAAGTGCCCCAAAATTGTAATGGATTCTTCCTTGAGTCAGTCCCCACACCACAGAATCTCATTGAAATCGGCTCAGTAGATTTTGAGTCATCCTGTCATGGTGGAGATAATCACGCGTCTCACAGCCTGAATTACAACAATGTGACATGTTGCAAATAAAAACAGTTCTGTTCATGTCACTGTGATTTTAATAAGAAACTCTTCAGAACAGAGAGAAAGTTGGAGGAAGGAGTCAGGAGGAGGTGGAACACATGGTTCGTTTAATGTCTTATCCACAGGCTCAGCTTATTTAAATCCACGTTGATCAGTGCCGGGTTGTGCTGCCGCTGTGGGGCTGAGGGTTGTGTTTGTCTTGACTCTGTGTGTGGAGGATTTCCAGTCTTATGTTCAGATCAAACTAAACAGATTCTGTGAAAATGGCTTTTGAAATATTTAACATTTCTCAGCCTTGTGTAAACATTTAATTAATGATTTAATTATATTATGAGGTTGTGGGTTTACACATTAACCTTAATCCATGGAGGTTTACAGGATAATTAATGAAAACACAGTGAAACACAGGTGTAATAACATAAAATGTCTTCATAGGAGAAGTTATACATGTTGTGTTTATGACTAACAATCGTACATTTAAATGGTTACAAACTACCGGTATTTGTTAAACGCCTAACTGATGAATTTTATTATGTTTTTGTTGCTTTGCAGATTCGACATATGTCATCTTGATTTTAAAAAGATTCCTCATTTCCGAAACAAATGTGTCTGAACAATAATCTAATGATCTTGGATTTGTGGGCTGCTATGTTTGTATTTATGTTTGTTTATATTTTATTTCATTTATATATATGGAAACTTTAAAGGATTAAGAAAATGAGATCCAATGATAATAAAATTGAATCTATTAAAAAAATAGATATATATCTTGGAGTGAGAAGCATCTTTCAGGTTCATTGTAATTGAATATGAAGATAATGAAGATCTTTGAATCCTGAAACTAACTGTAATACATTTTGATAGGACGTTTGTCTGCTATGACTCATGGGAAGTGGAGTTCCTCACCAGAAACTATACAAACTAATTTAACCTTTTGAGAGGCCTCATCTGTTACAATAGATGAATCATTAACTGATATCCTCACACACACATAAACCAACCAGCTCCCTGATTATATGAATAATCAATTCATAGACACTGATCAGTGATTGAAGGTCTTTGTTTAAAGGAAAGAATCCTTTAATTTCCTCAATCTGATTATTTGCTTGTTTCTCAGTTTTTTTTATTATTTAACTATCTAACTAATACAAACTGAAACTGAAACTTGTTGGTTACTAATACTACTGGAACTGAGGTACACAAACATTAACTGAAACAATATTAGTGAATATTAAACATCTCCAGTAAAAACCGATAAAAGAAAAACCTTTATGGGAAATAATGTGGAACAAACATCTGTTTACCTCTGTCTAATGATGACACAAGAAAACAAAAAGCAACAGTGATAATAAAAAACATTTGTACAATATTTGCATATTTCAGCTTTTTGCCACTTTTCTGTCGTATTTAATTGTAAAGTGAATATTTCAGTTTTGGGTCTAATCTTTAGTTCTGGAAAATACCTGTCAAACAATTATATACAGTCATATTTAACGGTGCAAGATTATTGATTGGACATTACCTAATTGCAAATAAATTGAATCATCAGTTAACCAATATGTCTCCGGTATCCATGGTCACAGTGGGTGTGTTTTGGGATATTTGGAGGTCACATGATCACATTATGCCGGACAACAGTCAAACATGTCATAGCGTCATAAACACACAATCTACAGTTGCAATCAGAAATATTCAACCCCCCAAAGATTTTAAGGATTTATCAATTAAAGTTGACAGAATCTTGCTTTTTGAGCAAGATTCTGCTTCCGATGACTTCTTTATGAGTTGAGTGATACAGCAAATCAACACGGAAAATGCATGATGTTGTATTTTTGTGTTGCAGTATATTTTTTTAAGAAAGCCATGTCACAATTATTCAACCCCTATATAATATTGTTGTTTTTAAAGCTGTCTGACAGTTTCTTTTGTCCTAAAGTGGAGTTGAAACTTTATTAAGCCTTTGGGAACTCTATACTGATCCTTCATTTGATTCAGTTGTGATGAAAATCATTGAAAAGACAAAGGAGCTTACACAAAAGCTGAGAGAGGAGATTATTTCATCACACCTGAAAGGCCTTGGGTAGAAGAAGATTTCCCCCCAAAATTATATTCCAAGAGACACAATTGATGGAGAAGATTCAAACCTGCTTGGCCGTGGAAGAAAGCCCAACATTTCATCAAGGGCCCTCAGCAACTTAGTCAGAACAACTCAGATAAACCCCTGTGTGACTGCAAGACACCTACAGGATGACCTGATGAAGGCTGTTACAAGTGCTTCAGTGGCAACTATAAGACGTGCACTGAATAAAAAAGGACTTCATGGCCCGACTCCAAGACGCACTCAGTTCTTGATCACAAGGAACATCAAAAGTCGACTAGAATATGCCAGGAGGAATTTGGATAAGACTAATAAGACTACTGAGATTTGGATGACAGTTCTATTGACTGATGAAAACATACTGGAACTGTTTGGACGTATGGACCAGCGGCATGTCTGGCGTGTGAAAAGCCAGGCTTATGACCAGAAGAATACCATCCCCAAAGTCCAGCTTGGAGGTTGGTCAAAGATGATGTTTGCTGTTTTTCTGAGGCAGGAACTGGCAATCTTGATCGTTTACATGGCATCATGGATTCACTGAAATACCAGGCCATTTTAAAGAGGAACGTGATGCCTTCTGTTGACAAATTAAACCTTGGCGATCATTGGACTGTCCAGCAGGACAATGAACCAAAGCAAAGCCTCCAAGTCCACCAAAGCTTGATTGAGAAAAAGATCCTGGAACGTCCTGAAGTGGCATTCACAGTCACCAGATTCAAATTTGATTGAACATTTTGGTGGGATTTAAAGAAGGCAGTTGCAGCATGGAAGCCATCAAACATCAATGATCTAGATGCTTTTGCTCTTGAAAAATGGGCAAAGATTCCAATCGAGAGGTGTAAGAAGCTTTTCCGCACTTACCAACAACGTTTTTTAGAAGTTATAAAAGCTAGAGGATGCTCCACAAAGTATTGAAGCTGGGGGGTTGAATAATACTGCACATGCACATGTGTTGAAAGGGTTACATTTTTCATTTGAACTTCAAAGTTAAGTCAACTTCTGTTTTCAAAATATCAATAAACATCTTTTGTTGTTTGATGAGTTTTTTCTGTCATTTAATTTCATTATCTGTCATCCACATCACTATAATGTCTATTGAAGTGAGGGGGTTGAATGTTTCTGATTGCAACTGTACATACACACATACAAAAGATGGTACAAATAAGAAATATGTGAGGCGACAAGCTCCTGAGACACTTTCAACGCACACACACTGAGTCTTATCCCTTATAAGCACCAAACCATGGAAAGAACAAATCATGAGAACGAGCATTTTTAAATACTTTTTATTGTCTTTAATGTTTTTGCATTCCATATATATAATATATTAAAGAGTCCGGACACCATGCATCCTTTAAGTTTCTTCTTATAAAATTGCAAAAGAAAAGTAAGTTGAAATTTTAAACTAAAATATTTTTTATGTCTGATACAGGTATTTAGTGCTTCCGCTGTTGGAATCCACACTAAAAATGGCGGCATGTTTCACTCTGGCCAATCCTGGAGCAGCCATCAGGCGGCTCACACCAATCAGCAGGTCCAACCTGCTATCAATTCAGACACACACACTCAGAGAAGACTGCTCACACTCTAGGAGGAGGAACAGAAAAGTATCACATATACACACACAGGGTCGTAACAGTCACACAGACAGTCGAAGAGAATCCCGAAGAGATCTGGAGAACAAATACATGTCAGTCATCCTTTCAGCAGTGACGAAACGGAAGTACATCCCATTTTTCTGTGAGGTGAGACCAATTCCTAATGTTAATAATTCAATTAATGCGATTTGTATCTAGTTAAGAAACAAACAATTGATGGTTTAGAAATTACTGCATTGTGTTTTGCAAAAGCGATTTGGAGTCGGAATGCTGTTCCTAAAATCAAGTTAATGTCAGAGAACAAATTTGAGATTCAAAGTTTTAATCCAAATTGTTTTAAATGTCCTTAAAGTGCTTAAAAAATAAACTGAAATATGAAAATCTACAATTCCATATAACAAGGCGAAGTTCTTCTGCTGATGGGAATCATGTGACAAGAAGCAAAGCTTTAGAGAAGCTACAAAATGGACCTTGTAGTGAGATTGATCTGTTAGACTTGTTTGATCACAACTGAGAACTTATTACACAGTTTACTCTTAAGAAAAGAAGAAAAAGGATCATGTGAGAGTTTCATTTGGAGTGAGCTCTGATGCAGAACTTACCTGGAGGCTCATGGAGGGCGACGATCAGCGCCTGAAGCTCATCAAAAGCTTCCAGCTGTTGCTCTCTCTCTGAGTTACGGGTCTTGAGTACTACAGGCGATCTCTTCTGAAGGAGGGCTGCATGCACTCGACAGTTGGTGTTTTCTGCACAGTGAAGCAGGAGGCAGAGTAAATTCATTCGCTCGGCTCAGAGTAAATATCAGCGGTGCGATTTGAGCAGAGCAGAGGAGTCTCTGCTCCGGCTGGTGGAGAGCTTACCTTTCTCTGCTGCCTTACACACAGCCGTCATCAACTCCCTCAGGTAGGGAGACGAGCTCAACTGAGATTTATCCAGCTTCTCCTGAGAAACGGGGAGCAGAGGAGGAGGAGGAGGAGGAGGAGGAGGAGGAGGAGGAGGAGGAGGAGGAGGAGGAGGAGGAGGAGGAGGAGGAGGAGTAAAAACACAGCATCTGTCAAATTCACAAGAATCAGCTCAGAAGTAATGACACTGAAGAGCAGTAAACACAAAGCCCTTTTCAGACAGGACCTGAACAGGAATGGCCTTGTCCACATGAACGTTTGTGGACCCAGGGAGGAAACCGTAGAATTTTGGAGCACAGGTGGATGAGTAGTATTGATATTAGTTTCAAGGTCCGAAATATAAGTATATTCCGTTACTTTACAACCAGGTGTAACTCAGCCCAACTCCGTCTACCCTTCAGGATTTTTACCACTAACTCGCAGAGACTGGTTGATGTCCCTTTTCGTACTTTCACACAGTTGAAGATCTGATGGTCACTGGCCATGTCCTCCAGCAGGATCCTCTCCATCTGTTGTCTCAGCTCACCGGGAGACCAGCTTCTCTCAGACAGAAACCCCTCAGAGCTGGAGGCGTCCGATTGAAAACACTGGAGATTCTGTTCGTGTTGAGACTGGACAACAGGCTCAGGTTTCACTGTCAAGGCAAATAAACAACCACAGTCACAACAGTGTGATGAATGGAAGAGAGTGAATATGTCAGTATTATCGTCCTGTCTGTCCGGTGTTGGGCAGTGACGTGCGTCTCACCAGGCTCTCGAATACTGCTGCGCTCTGGCTAAGATTTGTCCTCGTAGAAACTCGGTCTCCGTGGAACGGCCTCCTCACACTCCCTGTCAATGGAAGCTAGTTAATCACAGTTATAAATATCCTGCTAGCAGGAGAGATAATTATCAGAATCACAGAGACACACTCCTCATGTTTCAGAGAAACCTAACACCAATAGGATCCTTAAAATCAAACAGCGTTGTCATCTCATACCTTCCCAGAGTTCTCCAGGCGTTGAAGGCTGGCTTCTGTGGAGGAGTGATGGAGGGGTGAGTTGAGGGGGTGGACTGCAGCGCTGAGATGCGCTTGAGGCCCGATGTGCGTGCTAGTTCTGTTACAGAGATGAAACATTATAAGAGAGATAAATGAAAAATAACGATTGTGGATGATCAGAGTCAAGGTCCAGTCATTAAGAGGAAGATGATTCACCTGAATCTTTATACAGGATATGCCATAACTTACTGTTTTATATCAGGGTTTCATCAAGTTAAATTTAAAACCTTTTTAACCCTTGTGTTGTCCCAGGGTCTGGTTGACCCAGCATGTGTTTTTGTGCATGTGACAGTCTCCCGTCTTCGCGCATGGTGTGGGCAGCAATACAAATTATTTTAAAAAAAAGAGTAAAACGTGCGCCACAGCATTTTCTTTTTGTTATTATTATAATTATTATTCTTATTGTTATTATTTGTATTATCACTGAGCAAGAACAGGCTCCAGCACACAACACTGTCAGCCGGGGATGCTCGCGGACCGTGCCCTTGGGGCACGGTCTCTAGCCTTATATATGTATCTATGGTTCCAATAATAAAATAACGACACCTGGTCCAGATCTCCAATCAACCCTTCCCCTTTAAATAGTGCTTTGTTTTTTTTTAGCGAGAAGGAGCCATTTTGGGTGGAGCTGTGGCAGAGCTCTGTTATATTTTGGCTTGGTTTAGCTTAGTTGTTTGCTGGTTCATTGATTTAGTTTTACCTTTATTATTTAAGTGGTTAGCCGCCTACTTTTGTTTTGTCTTTGTCTGTTAATGTTTGTTTGTTGTGCGCACAGAGTGAACGAGGACAGGTAAGATACTCCGGGGTCTAGATATAACACACACGTAGGTTAACTTCTTGTTTATACCCCAGGTTAGAGTGAGCACCACCCGCTGTACTTTTGGGTGCTATGCAATTGTAAAGGAGGGGTGAGTTTCTTTGTGTGCCACTGAGAGTCCTTGTTGATCCCTGTGTTGCTTTGTTTTTTAATAAATTCCTTCTTTTGGCTTATATCGTGTCACTGTTTCAGTGTGACTGCACCTTCACTTCTCCAAACCTGTTGCATTTATGTTCTGTTCCACTTCGAGCCACAAGGGGGCGTAACAGCACACTTTATTATTTTATCTATTTCTGTTTATTATTTTTGGGGAGATTTGTTCTGTATTCTATTGTCAAACAAATTTGAACTGCAGTTGTGTTTAAATATAATTTAATTTAAAGAAATTGTGTTGTTTTATTCTCATTGTTGATTCTCAAGTCCAGGGCTCCTACTTACCTAGCAAATAGATAGATCTGGTGGAGGAGGAGAACGGGTTACGTTACGATTCACAGCGTCCTCCTCCTCTCGAGGCGGCAGGTGTTAGCTGGGAAGCTAGCCGAGGGGGGACGCTAAACAGCCGGGGAGCTGGGTGAGAGGCAGAGATCTGGCCGAGAACCAGAGCCTGCGGTCAGGGTAAGGGACAAGCTCAAGCCCCCTCGCTTCTGGTGGACCTGTCGGTGTTTGTTTACGTTAGCAGCAGCCGCCTGACTGATCTCCCCACGGACAGGGGAGCTGACAGTGCGTGTCTCCTGTCGCAGTGAGTGTCTTCAACTAGAAAAGCTGTTGTTTTGTTTTGGTAATTGATGGTAGTGTGTTAACGAGGTGGCGCAGCTCTCCCCATCCGTTTCGCCGGCTGGCGTCGGCGGCAGCGGGCAGACGGCTGCTCGGTGCTGGGTTGGTCCCCGGCCAGGCGGCTCACTGCGAGGCTGGGGCTGCTCCCGCTCACTTCACACACCTGAGAGCCGGACACTTCTCACCGGCTCAGGGTTCCCCACGTCTGCCGGGTATGTCTCATTTTCATCCTTGATCATTATCGATCTGTGACAAATCTCCAGCCTGTGTGTCCCCTGTGTGTGTCCCGCAACAGTTAGCCGCAGCGGGCTAACGCTAGCTCCGTGTTAGCTTGTGTTTATAGTTACAGCACTTTCTGGAATGGCTGCTTGTGCATCGGACTGGGAGGTGGGGGAGAGATCCCAGTTCGGGTCTGGAGTGGAGGGACAATGCTCTGGGAGTTGTAGCTTGTCTGTGTGTGTTTCGCTACGGTTAGCCGCAGCGGGCTAACGCTAGCTCCGTGTTAGCTTGTGTTTATAGTTACAGCACTTTCTGGAATGGCTGCTTGTGCATCGGACTGGGAGGTGGGGGGAGAGATCCCAGTTCGGGTCTGGAGTGGAGGGACAATGCTCTGGGAGTTGTAGCTTGTCTGTGTGTGTTTCCCTACGGTTAGCGGGCTAACGCTAGCTCCGTGTTAGCTTGTGTTTATAGTTACAGCACTTTCTAGTAGAAAAAACAGCTATTAATATAAAATAATGCACTCGGAGGCTAACCCGAGTCGTAGTTTCTGTGTGTGTCGCCCGGTTGAAACAGCAGGTATAACTTAAAACAGCTGTTTGTGGAGCTTTGCTAGAATATAGCATCATGTTCCAGGACCCCACACCCCCCCCCCACACACAGTATGTCCTGTGATGCCCGGGCGGCGAGGCGGAGGAGCGAGGGAGAGAGCAGGGTCCCGTACAGATTGGCGCCGCACACCCCGAGCTGCACGACCGGTAACGGTCACCAGCAGCTCGTTGCCGCCTCCGTCGCTTGCTTTAAAATAAGCTCATACCCGGGGTTTTAAGTGCATTTCGCCGCAAAAGTTTCAGAAGTGTTAGCATCCAGAGCTAGCCCCTCCACTGTGTGTGTGCGTGCGTGCCTGTGTGTGTGCGCGTGCGCTCAGAATATATGCCCTGTATGAATAAATATACACATACAATTATAGTGTATACACACATATCTAATGCATGTATTTAAATAATGTACATCTTCATCAGAGGGTGTATTAGTTTGAATTTGTAGCTTCAATGAAGAAACACAACAAACAGATACAGAAATATATTTGTAGGACAGTGACTTAAAATGATTTTAAGAACCTTAAGTATGCTAAGGGGAGATTTAAGACGTGAAACTGGATGTGTGTGCGTGTGTGTGTGCGCACTCAGAATATATGCCCTGTATGAATAAATATACACATACAATTATAGTGTATACCCACATATCTAATGCATGTATTTAAATAATGTACATCTTTATCAGAAGGTGTAGTAGTTGGAAAATTGTATATTCAATGAAGAAACACAAGAAACACATCCAGCAATATATGTGTAGGACATTGACTTAAAATGATTTTACAACCTTAAATATGCTAAGGGTAGATTTAAGATGTCTGTGTGTCTGTGTCTGTGTGTGTGCGTGTGTCTGTGTGTGTGTGTCGGGGGCGGGACAGTGAGAGGGAGGGTGGGTTGTTGGTGAGAGGGGGGGCCGGGCGGTCAGAGGGGGGGGTGGGGCACTCAAAACAGCTCAATCTGAGGAGGGCTGTTTTAGACAGGGTAAAAAGGTGCTGTTTTAAATGATCCTTTTGTTATTTTGACCAAAAAATGTTACAGTCATTTCATTAAGACCCCAAGGAACCATATCAACTGTGGTAAAATGGGCATACGATGGGTCCTTTAAACAGTTTCTCTTGATGAGTCCTCTTTTTGTTATCTTTGTTTCATTAATTTGAACTAGCACCCTTCTGCCTGTTTTCAGATTAATTTACGTACCTGGGTTGTCATTGCAATCATACTTTTAAAATACATCAAACAAGTTTATTAACCAATATCATCAGATTGTATGCCTCTTCTTCCCTAGAAAGTCGGGTCTTAACACAAAATTGAAACAATTTTTTCGAGTGAAACCATTATGATCAGCAAATTTAACTTAGATCAGATGAATTATTTGAATTATTTCAAATCAGATTTTCTAACTCAATTATTTGCTTTACTCAAAAGTAAAATACTGATCCTTAACTACCTAATATTTTGCATAAAGATGTCGTTTTTAAGGTTACCTATGTGTATAATTTAAGCTTGTACAATACAGTTAAAATACTGAAAAAATAAAAAATATAAATCCATTTTGTTGTTTTCTGGAATAAAAAAAGTCAAATGTAGATCCCATTTGGAGTTTCAGGGGTAAAAAGCATTGTAGCTGAATCCAGTACAATTTAAGTAAATGGGAACTCCTTCAAAGGAATAAAATCAATTTGGGAAAAAAACTTTTAAACTACAAAGGATTTCATTAGGCAAATAATTCTATTTTGTTGTCAGTTTGCTTTAATGTCACATTGTCATTGATTGCTATGCTGTCTAAGATTCCTTTGATTTCTCAGCTGGACCATTTCTATGCCTCTGCCTTTACCAAATGTACCGGTTGCAAAGCTGAAATATTTATACAATCTGAGGAGAAACAAGACAGTGTGGGTGTTTTGCCTCGGCCGAAAAAGAAGGTAAAGATTACACCATGATGCCTGTCTCACACCATGATGTAAGACACCAACTAGTGGGGTCCAAAAACCCACTAGTTACTAGTAAACACCTATTTTGCACCTTACTAGCAAACTAGTGGTGTTAAAATGTTTACTAGTAAGCTAGTGGGCTTGAAGCGGGCACTAGTTGACTAGTTGCAGTGTTTTGTGACCTTACTAGTAAACTAGTGCGGCTGCAAGGGCTTTCTAGTAAGCTAGTGGCAGCCAAAATGCCTACTAGCTCACTAGTGGCACTTCTGGACACACATGCTAATGAGGGGATTAAAATAGAAGCTTCCTATTGGCTCTCCAGCAAGAGCTCCAGCCAGCAAAATATTAACCCTATAAAGCCTGATGAGGTTTCACTGCTACTCGTTACTGAAAAAAGTTGTCAGATTAGAGAAACGCGCTACCGGCATCAGTGTTAACAGCTTAATCTAAATATCCAATAATTCGTGGTACTTTACAGAAAAAAATTCAAGTCATAATCTATATTCAATCTATTACGTGACAGGGCTGTCAGTCCGTGAATCCAATATTGTTCCCTCCTCTCGCTGGAAAGTGAAACATCCAAGCTTCCAGCTCTTGAGGGGAGTGATACCGTCTCAATCACGATATGAATTGCTGGCCTTGCAGCACAAACTGCATTGTGTAAACATTGGTTAGCTTTCAGAAATAATCATCACTAAACACAGCACAGGTGTTAGGGTTGCCACCACTAAAGGATGAATAACTGGGCAGCGATATCCTGGTTTGACGGAGCTATAACGCAAGCAGCCGTCATCAGTGTTTACCTGAACTGGAAGTGATTCACTTTATTGGGCACGCTCCAGTCATTTCATAATAAAGAATAGACTTCCGTATTAGGTCACATATTTACTGAAACCTAACAACAGGTCCCAGGACACGGGAGCCTCGGGAGTGGCCAAAGGTCAAAACCTGTCTCTTTCGAAACCCCACGTCAGTAAAGTCCATTTCAATTATATTCTGCTGACTTACAGGCAGAATTGAAATCGATACAAAAAAATTATCTGAAGGTGCAGAAATGATCCAAATACATGAATATTCAATTGTAGGTCCACTGAAGGTATTATGCTATTACAGTGGCGATTTTAGCCTGAAATTTCTGGTGGGGCAATTTTGTATGACGTCATGTCACCGTCACAAAAATAGAGGTAGCTGATTATTATAAGCAGTAGGCCTATATAGACCACCAGAAAGATATATTATGGGCTGTATTTTGAGTGCCAGCAGAAATCCTATTTCAAATACATTTCACATTCTTTAGCACTCAGCGCAACACAAAGATGTTGCCTATAATACAGCATTAAAGTAAAATGATTGCAACAAAGTAAAAAGATTAGACAAATAACTTAGCTCAAATAACTTTTATTATTTATTAAACAAAACTTTGTACATGTCCTTCAGCTCCAAAAAAAAAGCTTTGACTCACAAATACGGATCACAAACACAATCATCCTCATAAACTAACGCTTCTTTCTGCTGGGTGGCCCGGATCATGTGGCTTCATGTCGGGTCAATAACTCCGTAGGCTATGGTCCCATTAGCATCGCTAATACTGCTGCTGGCATGCCTGCGGGCTAGCCGAGCTAAGCTAACACCCAGGTACAGCAGGTACTGAATCACTACTTTTACAGATAAATACAAACACTAAACTTGACAAACCTCACCTCAGATGTGATGTGATGTGAGTGAAACTCTCCACAGACCCGGGTGGCGTCCACTGACGGAGGTAGCCTGTTAGCTCAGGTGACGCTGAACCGGAGCGTCAGCCTGTTTCCGGGTGACGCTGAAGCTGGAGTCGAGTAGCACTCTGGGAAACGTCGTGGGGCTCATTTGCATAATCACTACTTTCCAATGTTAACAGTGGCCTGTGTGCTTCACGCTGATTGGTGCTCCCATGGCACTGGTCTGCAGCTTGCCCGTTGTGCCCATAGGGTTGTGCCCATAGATATATATAAAGGCTAGATGTCTCATCCGCGTTGCCGGCCAATGGAGTCGAACGTCCGCACATGGCGGCCATCTTGCCCCAGGCAGCTCGCTCACCCATAACATTGTGTTGGTAGTGGAACATGTACTTTTTAATTAACTATAACTTACTCAATTTTCAACCGATTTTTAAACGGTTTGGTTTGTTATAAACGTCAGAGATGTAGTTATGACACTGCATACTTATTCATAATTATGTTATGTTCTAAAAAATAGAATAATGTTCTAAAAAATAGGTACAAGATTTCCCTTTACAAATATACATCAACAAATGCTGCATGTTGAAATCCCCAAACTTTACAGATATGTATACTTATGAATAATTATAATTATAACCATGGGTTTTCATATGAAAATAACATTAAACAGAACAGATAGGGGCAATAAATACACACATGAACAAGGTTTTTATGTTAAATATATAGGCTACAAAACTCAACATACAGAATGGCAACATGAGATATATGTATACTTTTATAATATGAATATTACTAATATAATAAAATAATTTGAATTATTACATGTTTAGTTTAAACAAGTAATATTTCAAATTATTGTATTATATTAGTGTTATTCTTTTTATAAAAGTGACATTTATTTGGAGTAAAAAAAGGTGTAAGATTTCCATTTACAAATATACATAAAGAAATGATGCATGTTGAAAATCCCCACCCTCTAGAACTAGAATACTGTGGAGGTATACACATTGAGGACAGACATAAAAAATGACCCAAACAACAGTGAAATCAGTACAAATCTATAATATTTACTAACCTCTTAAGAGACTGGTGAGATTAGCCTAAAACCCTGATATATATATATGATTATCTTAGCTTTCTAACGATATGTTGCTTTATTACCTAGCTGTACGTCTGTTAACAATGTTTGACGCTGATCGGGTAACCAAAAGTGTGGTGCAAAGATCAGCTCTGTAAAACCGTGGTAACATTTGGCTAATGCCCTTTGAAAAGGACTGTTTTATTGAGCTTCTGTCGCATGTTGTTGCTCTGTAAGCTCAGTGTAGTAATTTTAGCAATGTGGTGTAGCCTAAGCTTAAAAAAGTCCTCTCTCCTGAAGTGCTCACTGCAGAGCAGTGTACTGTCAGAGGCAGCAAAACGGTCCCTTCTTAGGGCAACTTCCCACATCCTCCTCCTCTCTCCGTTTTTGGGAAACCTTAAAAAAGTGAGAAATGTACCCAGATATGTAAATTATTGTCAACATTTTCATTTATTTATGTATGTATGTATGTACATTAAGAATAAAAACCACACTAAAAACAATAAAAAGGTGTCCAAAAGAAACATTTAGTGATTGTGTAAACAAACATATTCTAAAAAGCCTTGTGTCAACAACAATCTAGCAATACTATTATGTCATAGCCCCGCTGTTCCTGTACATACTTCCAATGAGTAACTAACGATTATCCTAAAAATAAATCATAATATTGTAATATCCTACAGGTGAAAGGTGATCCCACGGGTTCTCGTTTCGATACATCGGCGATTGGAGCATCCGTAGGCGGCACAAAAGTCTGGCATCTTCAGAATCAGAATCAGAAAGGATTTATTGCCAAGTAGGTTAACACCTACCTGGAATTTTAAACACAATAAGTACTACAAAAACACAATAAGTACTTCACGTAAGAAAGAAATAACTATACATAAAACAAACAAAACAAAATAAATACAAGATATAAATGCAAAACAGAAGTGAATGAGTGTGTGTAAATGTAACACAGAATTGAGGCGTGGGGATAAGAGTCAAAGACAGGTGGGGGTCCCAGTTGCAATCGGGAAGAAGCTGGTCTTGTTCACTGGCAATAAAGTCAGCAATTTCCTGTAGAAATCATAATGCAAGATGTTTTTTAAAAAACAACCCGATTAGAAATCATGTGAAAACTCAGTTAAATCATGTGCAGCTTAAGTTATATTGAAAAGAAAGAACAATTCTGCCTCTCCCATAACTGTAAAATTACTCGGTACTAGCCTAGCTTAGCCGTGATACACAACAAAGCTGCACGATTAAGTCGTTTTTCGGAGAGAAAAGCTGCGATTTCAACATGTTCAAGCATCCAGAATTCTAACCACATTAATAACGTTTGTAAGAAACCAAACCATTTGTAAATCCGTCAAGATTTCAGCGAGATAAGAGTAAAAGTGTTTGTGCAGATCACTGCCCCTACCTCAGGTACCACAGATCCTTCCAGAAAGCTTGCCTGGGGCCGGAAGACATCTAGCCTTTGTATATATCTATGGTTGTGCCCACAGCAGAGAAGTACGGCAAGCGAAACGCGTTTCACAAAGCCCAGTCCAGAGACGGACGGCAAGAGGGAAGCGTTTCACATAGCAAACACACAGACAGAAACACACACGAATCAAATGACTCCAAAACAAGACTATAATGCTTGTGAGTCTCGTTTATTCACACACACATTCACGCTTTTTGCATATAAAATAAAATAAAATATATTTTTGCCACAAAGTTCAGATATGCAGTATTTAGCTTTCTGCACACCAGCGCCATCTGGTGGGGCAGTGCCCCACCTGCCCCTTATGTAGAAACGCCACTGTGCTATTATATTATGAACAACTAATCTTATTTATGTTTGGTGGTCAGCTCTATGTTGATCTGCTGCCGAATTTACCATCACCAGTAGGTGGAGGTGCTGGATGACCTGAGTAGCTTTTCTTTACTACTTTTCAATTGAAAACTTTCCTTATACAAATGAATAAGACAATGACTAAACTAGTGATAACATACTGTGTTCACTGTTCACAGGAATTACACATCTGTTAACATCCAGACCGTTATTTCATATATCTTAGGATGTCAACCATTTACTGTATCACAACACATGAGCACACATGAGCACTGTTTCCATTTTTTACCTATGCTCCAGAAATATGGAATTCCATACCCACGGCCACATTAGATGCAACACTGCATGAAAAAAATAATTTGTGTCTGAACGTGGCAATGAAATTCCGGGCGAATTCTCTGCTACCAGATTCTTGTAGTTTTTCAAGCCTGAGAAGGTTGGGAGGTGACCCCCCTTCTCCTAAGCCTAGGGGAGGCTTTCACATGCAAATGACAATGCCCTGCGCTTTACAAATGCAAATCAGAATAGTTTCCCTCAGAGCACATAACACCTCTATCTAAACTATCTGGCGTAAGTACGCCAGGATTAAAATAAATAGAAAACCTGAAATTGTGAATTGTTCTTAAGTAAGTAAGTTTGCTATAATTAATTACATTATATACCACGAGCAAAATCAATGCTATGAAAAAAAATTGAAACAATGCACATTATTTCAGCATTTTATTATTATCCAAAACACAATCCTAAATCTCAACCAATGTACAGAGGGGCATGATTACAGTCACTTTTTCAATTGTGCTGGTTAAATGCACAGTGGGTGTGTTAACCACACATCTACCAGCAATCCGCTCAACAGGAAGAAATGATGCTGGATATGATGTGTCTGTTCCCTGTAAGCTCCAAACTTCTACTGGCTTTCCATAAAAATATCTGTCCGGATGGGGATGAAGCCAGGAAACCTGGGCAAGGACAAGTTTAATTGCAGTACATTTTCTCATGACATTAATAACTATGAACTGCTTTATAATACCTGGTCGCTGTTCGGTTAAAGCAGGGGTGGGCAATTAATTTTCCCGAGGGGCCACATGAGAAACATGGACAGTTGTGGAGGGCCGGATCAATAAGCTGAACTCAATTCAACTCATATTAATTTGATAAGCTTCTACAGGTAAGAGTAAATGTTATGGTTAGGCAATGAAAAAGTGAGGCAGGTAAAGTAATAACGCCAACATTAAATCACACTTTAATCAACATTTACAAGAACAGTTGTGAACAAAATATGCACATTTGTTGCAGTATTCCAAATATCAGCTTTAAATTAACTTTATACAAAGTACTATAGCTATTTGCATATAGTCTAATCACCCCATTTGCTGGTTTTCAGTTTTTTTTCTTGTTAAGTGAGAGAAATCTAGTCTGTTTTGGGCTTGAACAAGTGCACTGAAGTCAGGCTGAATATCTGAGGTGGATATGTGAAGGACAGCTGACAGGTGATTATCAGTGAGAGAGGGTTGTGTCTGGATTTGTTAAACTTCATCACAGAAAATGTTTGTTCACCTATGTAAGTAGATCCAAAGAGAACCAACATCTTATGAGCATGCCTCCTCACGAATAGAAAGTTCTTCTCTTTGAGAGAAGAATAAAACTCCAGCAGTGATACTGACTCGTGCTCTGCCAGTAGTGTACCTGCGGAGGTGATCTACTGATGGTGGGGCTTCTTTCAGTGTTGACATGTGGTTGAGAATGTTAGCCTCCAACTGGCTTGAAATAAACTGCAACTTTCTCATGAAAGCCTTCACCAGGCTGTACATTTCATCTGCAAATAGGCCCTTGCCTTGCAGTTTGGTATTTAGCTGATTCATTAATGCAGTGACATCAACAGCAAATGCAAGATGCTTCACCACCGAACTTTTCAATTAGTATGAGATAATATGCCTGCTTATATTTTCAGTGTATTTATTTTAAAAGCATATTAATTAATTAAAACTCAGCGTAAATGAAGGACATGAAAATATGAATTTAACAAATTTCCATGACTTCTCCAAAACTTTTGGGATTTTATTTTTTTCAAGCACTTTTCCAAGACTGGAAATAAACATTTAATCTTTTCTCCACAAACTAAGCACACGGCTTTCCCTTTGATTTTAGTATATAAATACTTATCAGTCCATTTCTCGTTAAAAACTCTGCATTCTGTATCGATCTTTGTTGTCTTAACGTGAGCTGACAACTCACATCTCTACTAAACTCCGTTCTTCAACACATCATCCGCTCGCTGGGATTCAGTATGTACGTCAGGTAAATGTTAAAAAAGGCACCTTCAAAATAAAATAAAAGTTGTTGTATTATTTGCATGATGTTCACTTATTTACGTGTGATTCCTAATATTCCGCTGACCTCACGCGGGCCGGTCACAGACAGCCAAAGCCCGGATGCGGCCCGGGGGCCGTACAATGCCCAGGTCTGGGTTTAAAGGGTCAAGGATGGGTTTACTGTGAAGACCTCGCGTCAGTCGTTTGCGTCATCACGTGATGCGCTCGTCCAATCACAGCCTTGTGAATGCAGAGACTGTCTGCCGCAGACATCAGAGGATCGTGTTATGTTTACTCAGTACGAGTGACTCTGTTTTCGGTTTAAATAACTTGCTGAAGTCGACACGACGCTGTTTCCCTGGAGGAGAAGATGAGTGCGTGGGAAAGAAAAGCCGCGGGCCCGGTGTGGAGGAGTCGAGGCGGAGAAGACGGACGCCCAGTCCCTGAATTAAAGTGAGTGCCAGCTAAAGAGCGAAGCCATTGCTAACTGCTAAGCTAACTCTCAGATATGAAAAACGTGTGAACAACTGTGGGATTAGCGCGACAGTTGCTAAAAGTAGAATAAAGCATCGAGTGCTTTAGCGGAACTAGTGCATGTTTAGATCGGTATGAACTACTTAAATCGAACAGTTTGTTGTCGGTAAGTTTTTCCATAAACGTGACTTTTTCTCGTTTTTTTTATTTTTCTAGGAAGCTGTCCTTGTCTCTTCACAGCTCTGATTAAAATGGCCAGCGGAGCGTGGGTAAGATTAAGAAGAGATGTGCTGTGCTGTTTAAAATACATCCTCCAGTTTACTTTATCTGAAATTTTCAAAGTTGTGTTTTCACAGCCTGATTCCTGCACACGAGGACGCAGTCACTGCACATTACGCCGAGACTCGCTGAAAGTCCGCATTTGCAGTGCGGAAAAACGACGCCATTGTATGTAAGTATCTGTTTAGGATTTATTTTTTGGGGAATTTTGCTGTACATCCAACCGGACCTTGCATCAGCATTGAGGAGTTCAGGAGAAGAGGGTAAGGTTATATTCATTAAATCATTTTTCAGTTGCATGTTTAGGTGTATGTTGTCATTGAACTGTGCTAATTGTACTGATTGTGTTTACAGCTGATTGAAGCAGGACAGATGAATTGGATCCATCCTTCCACAGTCAGGAGCTCAGAGACCTGTGTGCCACACTTCAAATAAGACTAGAAGTTACACTGGATCTCACAGATACACACCACAGACGTCTACACACTGGGGCAGATTCGGACAGAGTCCCACAAATAACATATGACCCAGAGGCTGCAAAGAGACATTTCAAGCTTAATAGCGTGTAAACAACGGTAGGATAAGTGAGAAAGCTAGAAGAACAAAGCAATGAGTGCAGAACTAGTGTTCTTTTAAATGTTTAGATATTGTGAGAACCGGATTGTTCCTAAATGTGACATTTATGTTTTTTTTGCATTTTTTAGGAAACTCCATAACTCCGAGTCAGATGGCAGACGCTATGACCCAGAGCAAAGGTAAGATTAAAAAAAGATACGCTTTGTTTCTGTGTGAAATTCATTCTCTCTCTGAACTCTTTCTATCATATTGTTTTCACAGCGTGAGCTCCCGACACAACGAGTGCGTAACTACACGTTTAGTTGATGCTCTCGCAGAAACTCCTGATTGGCGCACTGCACACAGCGACGTCATTACATGTAAGTTACTGTAGTAATGGTGTTATAGTGTTTTAACGTGGATCTTATTACCGTGATTCAGTGACTGCTTTACTTGCTTTAATAATATTGAAACTAATGCTACTCATGTTGGTTTCCAGCTGCATGTAAGACGTATTACGGCACAATAAGGAGGAGCTTCGTATACAGTCAACCGGAACATGAAGCTCTGGGATCGGCGAGGAAAAGTTCGGCTCGGTCTCGACAGAGAAGGAAGAGGGTAAGATAACTGCTAACACAAAAAAAATTATTCACAGTTGTAAGTTCATTGTGTCATTGAACTGTGCTGATTGTACTGATTTGTTTCAGTTGTTCGGAGCGAGGCAGAGGGTCCTGGAGCCAGTCGAGGTGGAGTTCTGGAGGGGAACCACCATCGACTGATGTCAGATGAGGAGGATTGAGGGGATGTCTGGGTGGATTGTGCGGCCTCCATCTTTCCGCAGCCAGGAGCTGTCTGACCTGTGTGCCCAACTCCAGACCAGGGTGGAAGCTGGGCCTCACTACTCGGCAACGCGCAACAGACGGCTGCACACTGGGGCAGATTCGGATAGATTGCCACCCAGAGCATTAAATCCCGAGGATGCAGTCAAACATTTTAAGCCGCACATGTGATGTTGTTTCAGGCTGCCACTACTTGAGCCACTACTTTTTGCACTTTAAATAAAGCTTTAATTCAACGTTTGCAGCATTACTGTTTTTTCTCTTTGCCCCAGAAATCTATATTGACGGTGTTGAATGTGTTTCATTATGATAACAATGACATGACTGCATCAAGCATCTGCAGTGCCTTTTGCATAGGATTAATAATTATTATTAATAAAAATATAAGCAAAAATATTATTAATAAACACCCACTCACCAATCTTAGGTCTATTGTATCCTGCAACATGAACCTTATCCTAGACAACGTCTGTCGCTCTTTGACGATTGTTTTCATCTGGTTAAAATACTTATCCATCTCAGGCTGGTGAGACACAGAGGGAGAGACGGTTTATTTGAGACATGAGGTTCGTGTTTAGCATGTCTCCATTCAATCTACCGAACAGCGGGTTGCAGATGATGTTATTCTACAGAGTTGACCAATTGTCCAGTTTATCACTTGGAACAGTCCTAACCGCCCGAGATGAAACCGGCTGTTATTTCATCAACAGCAGCATGAAAACCAGAAAAGCCAGAAACAAACGGATGCAATTAACTGTAACCGTCCACCATTAAATCTTCCTTGCTGAGGAAACGAGCACATTCTGTCAGATTTAATCCACAGAAGAATATAGGAAACGTAAAATGTAGCAGAAATATATTTCAGTAGGAAGCAAAATAGGGAAGTTTGGAGTTTATTCAAGTTTCCCTGGTAAGAAGGTTTGGTTCGCAGGTTGAGTGGTATAAGATGAGGATCAAATTACACATCACAGTGCAGCAGAGAGAGAGAGAGAGACCAGAACTTTTTCTTTTATGTAAAATCAGAATCACCTCTCAGTTTTTTTGGATTGTTTACACACTCAAATTAAAAGTAGTACACTATTAGCAAAACCTTACACTCAAGAAGCAAAACATCAGCCCATATTTGCACAACTATAAGCACATTGTCAACCTCACACTTGTTGCAAAACTCTGCATACAGTGATTTGCAAAACACTAAACACACTTACAGTTTTTCACAATTGTTAACACACGTTTTTCAAAACAATAACTGCTTTCTCAAAACTGTACACACAAAACTGAAAACCTCACACACAAAATGCTAAACCTGACACTCCCTTTGCAAGATGACTCTTTGCCATCAATTCTCATAACTGTTCACAAAACGGAACTTGTGTTTTCATTTGGCACACACAGCCATATTTTCAAATGACACACACATACCATTCATTGAGAACACACAACTAAGCATTTGCTTGCACACTACCAAGCATTTACAACACACAGAAGTGCAAAATTGAAAACACAATCATCGAAATGGAACACACCATAGGAATGACAGTGACTCTGGAGAATGAGACTTCTCCTTTTGTAAAATGTCTCAGTTTAGGCCTACTTTTTTCATAGTCAAACATAAAACAGCACATAAATATTCAGCAAAAAAATGTTTATTTCGGTACACACAGAGAACACACCTGTAAACCTGCATGCTCACCCCGCCTTCACAAAAATTATTTAGGCATCAGGCCTCCGGTTGCTGTCTCGCCAGAGGGCCTCATCCACATCACAGGCAATAATCTCCCTGTCCAAGCAGCGTTGAAGAAACATCTCGAATGGCGCATGAAGCCCTGACTGGCCTCAACACTCACGTCACCACAAGCCTCCTCCATGGCCTGAAGCAGTGGGACCCGGTCCTGTGGGTTCCGTTCATATACCTTCCACCTCCAAGCTGAAAAGAATTCCTCAAAGGGTTTCAGGAAAGGAGAATAAGGTAGAAGGTATAGAACGGAAAAATGTGGGTGGTCCTGGAACTAGGGATGAGCGAGTACAGCATTATCTGTATCTGTATCTGTATCTGTTAACCATATGAATTATCTGTATCCGTATCCGTACTCGGAGTGGGCGGGGCCTAACCCAGGAAGTGGGTGTGGTTTAACCCGGAAGTGGGCTGTATTTAACCCGGAAGTAGGCCGGGTTGTCTTGAAACGGGCAGGGCTTTACCCAGTATGTTATTTTAAGCATGCAATTGATATGGGTTGATCAGAAATTGTTATATTTATTGCTGATTAGAAAACTATTACAGGACAGCATCAGCATTGACCTTTCGTATCAATGATTTTGATCACAATAGCAAACGAACTTTGGAGGGATCATTTTCAGACACAGTGAAAGAGTCCCATACTGCAGAAGTCCTCTTGGTCTTTGGTGGAGGAGGACCTTCATCACCAGATGCAATATTGGTCTCAGTGGGGGAAAGGTGGGTGCTACTGCCACCCTCACTGTCCTGCAAGGTTAAGCAAACTCTGACTGGTGGTTCAGTGTCAGCTGAAATACTCTCTGTATCACTCATTATTCTGTATCACTGATCATGAGAGAGAGAGAGAGGGGGAGTGTGTGTGTGTGTGTAGCTTAATTTGTAATATTTGTTATACCATTACTACCTAGAAAGTGTCAGACACTCAGTGCGTGAAGTAAAATAAAACTGGTTAGAGCCAACTGACGGTTTAAAAAAAACAAAAAAAACTCCAACGACCGGCAAGAGAGAGAGAGCGAGAGAGTAGCCAGACGCTAGAGAGTAGTCAGACACTCAATGCGTGAAGTACTGTTTATTTACAGGGGGGCCTCCCCCCTGAACTCCCACCTCCGGGAGCAGACTCTCCGGAGCTTCGGAGGCTACCTGTACCACCTCAGTCTCCACCAGAGGAGCGAGAGGCTCTGTTGGCGGAGCCCCGCCAATAGCAGCCTCGGGCTGGGCTGCTCGCGGAAGCTCCCCTTCGGGAGCCGCGGCAGTCGGAGCTGCCTCTGGAGCTGCCGCTGCCGCTGCGGGAGCCGCCGCAGGCAGAGACGCAACGCGAGTCGCTTTCTACAAGCACCACGTCTGAACGAACCCACGTTTAACAGAACTCTACTGGTTAATAAGTAAGTACAAACTGAAATAAAAACAAACTTCAAGTTGAATAAACCCTAAACGTTAACGGGAAAGACCCGCGAACCTGAGTGACTGAGAGACAGAGAGCTGTTCTGTGAGTGAGTGAGCAGAGCGGTGTGTGAAGGGGAGGAGCGCTGTGACGCTGTGTGAGGATTGTCCGAGCACAGATATTGACTTGTATTACTCGTATAGTCGTATTATACTCGTGCTCGGCAAAAGTGCTTTATCCGTACCGGATACTCGTTTCAGCCGAGTATCCGGCTCATCTCTACTTTAAACTAACCAAACCTCTACCATCTACAGATTTGAGATCTTGTTTAAATTCAACCAAGAGCTTCTGCTCTTAACTGTGACGACCCTCATGCTACCTGCCTGTGTGCCTTGCTCAGTGCTAGTGGGTGGAGCTTCAGCCAATTACCTGCCCACCTGGGTGGGCCTTCCCAGGACGTATAAAGGACTGCTCTTTTGGGAGTGGCTCTCTCTCTCAGCAGGGCCTGCTGCACCAACCTGATCCTTGATCCTTTGTCTCAGTTAAATAAATATGATTTGATTGCAAGCTCTGTGTGTGGATCTCCCTTTTTGTTGCCAGCCTTGAGCCAGGTGGTAACAAATGGGGGCTTGTCCGCGATTGGAACTGATTAGTATTGCTAAATGATAAATATGGCTTTTGTTAAAGGGAGTTTGCCACACAAATGTTTGGTTGAATTGTATTTTCCTGAAACTGCTGGCAGAGGTAAGGGCTGTTAATTCATGTGGAACCCTTGTACCTATTAGGCATAAGCAATGAGGGGCACTAGCTGTCTCTCATTGAACCTTTTTTTTGTTTTATTTTTTTATTTTTGTGGAGTACGTGGTTACAGCAGTTGCTCTGGGGCACTTCCATGACTGTCTGGGTGATTTTCAGCGGGCTGAAAGTTAACCGGGTTAGTGGGTTTCGTGCTTAATTTATCCTGCCACTAACCTGCATGAAGACTAGGGATGAGATTCTTAGTTAGAACTGGATAGGCAGTTAGTCAGAGGGAGGGGGTTCATCATTTAAATCAGCCTGTCACCCTGTTAGTTAGTAATTGGTTTGTGGCAATTGCTTGTTTTGTGAAATGGCTTCCATTGATGACTTTGTTAATTCTCCATGCGATGAGTTGCTTAAATTTTACCAAAAAGATCAGCTTGTGAAGGTTGCTGAACTTCCAAAAAAGTTTAATAAAGATGAAATGTTGGCCACCTTAAAGCACCAATTGGTTGAGAAAGAGGTTTTGCCTGTCCCAGTGGGGAGTTTTAAAACGCTTGTAGATGAGGATAGTGTTTTGGATGTAGACTCCGCCAGGGTAACTGAGCCAGTAAAATTGTCCAAAATGGCTCCCGTTTTGACTGGACTTGGGTTTACATTTGAGCAGCAAAAAGAGCGTATGCAACAGGAACATCAAAATACTCTGGAGTTGCAAAAGTTAAAACAGGATGCCCATCTTCGGGAGGCTAGATTAGCCCATATTCAGGCAAGACAACAGTTAGAGTTGGAGCGATATAAGTTGGAGCTTATGAGTCAAGGAAAGCTTCAGACTAAGCCACAGAAGTTTGGAGAGTCCTCATATTCTGTCATTTGATGTTGCTGTTAACTTACGGTTAGTTCCTAAGTTTAATGAAAAGGACCCTGACATTTCTTTGTATTGTATTGTTCTTGTCAGAGGCACGAAATTGGTCAGACGCGGAGCGAACCCTATTGCTTCAATGTGTGCTAACTGGCAAGGCCCAGGAGGCTTTCTCAGCCTTGAATGTTACTGATAGTTGTATATACCAGTCGGTTAAAGCTGCTGTATTAAGAACATATGAATTGGTACCGGAAGCTTATCGTCAGAGTTTCAGGCTACTCAGAAAAGAGAAGCAGTCTCACACCGAGTTTGCTCGCGAGTCAACCACTCACTTTAGTCGCTGGTGTGCTGCTTCTAAGGTTAATTCTATGGAGGATCTTCAAGAACTCATCTTATTTGAACAGTTTAAAAATACTTTGCCTGACCGGGTCGTCACCTACATTCAGGAAAAACAAGTAAGCAGGGTTGCAGATGCTGCTAAATTAGCAGAAGAGTTTGTTGTGACACATAAAGTTTTTTTGTTGAGAGCCGTGGACGTGGAGAGTCTTGCTCCCGAGAGAGCATTTTTAGAGCTAACTTTTCAGGTAAAGCAGAGCAGGGTTTAAGGGGCAAGTTGGACCCAAATCGCATCTGTTATTACTGTCATGGAAAGGGTCACTGGCGTAATGAGTGTCCAATCCTGAGAAAGAAATCAATGCCTGTTTATTTTCCGGCCAAACCATCTGCGGCTGCTGTGTCTCTTCATGCCGAAGAAAGGAGTCGTGTCATTGCCGCCGTGCAGGCCCACACTAAACCGCCTTCGTTAAAGTCAATAATTGAGGTTCCGGTTTGGGCTCCAGAACAGCTGTGTTCCTCATCTCATGAGGACGTTGATCCTGGTTTTGCTGAATTTGTTTCTAAAGGTTGTGTTTCACTGGTCGGAAGTGATACGAAAGTCAGGATATTAAGAGATTCAGGTGCTCTTGACTCATATATTGTGGAATCTGTGTTGCCATTCTCTCCTGAGGTTCCAGTGTTGAGGTCAGAGGGATGGGTTTGACTGTTTTCTCTGTTCCTCAGCATAAACTGACACTTGTCTCAAATCTGGTGCAAGGTGACGTGATAATGGGAGTGCGTCCTTCTCTGCCTATGGGGGGAGTGCAGGTCATCTTAGGGAATGACCTGGCTGGTGGTCGATTCTGGCCTGATGTGCCAGTGGACCCTCTATCCTCCCAGATAGGAAATTCTGAGTCCCCCAAAACCCGTTCTGTGGTACTTCCCACCTGTGCAGTGACACGCGCAATGAACCGTGCCAGTGAGGATTCCTATTCTGAACATTCCGAGAAGAAAAGAAAGTCTGTGTCTTTTGTGCCCGTTTTCCCCTTGCCTGTGTCTTGCAGGGACCTTGTGAAAGAGAAACAAGAGGACCCAACACTTCAGGCTCTGTACAACCAGGTTCTTCCAGATGATGAGGTGGAGAGTGAAGCCCATGGTTATTTTCTCCAAGATGGCCTGTTGGTGAGAAAATGGGTTCCCCAGGGGGAATGTTTTATGGGGGAGGAAACCTTACAAATTGTTCTGCCCTCTAGTGTAAGACTCTCTGTACTTCAGACTGCTCAGGATGGCGTTACAGGTCATTTAGGGGTAAGCAAAACCTATGATCGAGTTAGGAGACATTTTTACTGGCCTCTTTTGAAAAGAGACATTTCTGCTTTCATCAAAACTTGCCATATATGTCAATTGACGGGAAAATCAAATCAAATAATTAAGCCTGCCCTTCTGTATCCCATACCAGTTGCTGAACAACCATTTGAGCATCTGAACATTGACTGCGTTGTTCCCTTGCCACGATCCAAAGTTGGTAGTAGCTTTTTGTTCAGAGTGATGTGTCAGGCTACGCGCTATCCTGCTGCCTATCCCCTCAGAAACATTACCACCAAGTCTGTTTTGAAAGCTCTGACACAGTTTATGTCTATTTCTGGCAAATAAAGTGGACGAACTGGAAGCGCTCATCAGGACGCAGAGGGAGTACAGGGAGTCCAGTATTGTGTGTCTGACGGAAACGTGGCTGCACGAGCAGATACCAGACTCCAACGTCACCATTCCCGGCTTCCAGACGGTTCGAGCCGACAGAGACACCACCGCGAGCGGCAAGAAGAAAGGAGGGGGACTCGCCGTGCTCGTGAACAACAGGTGGTGTCACCCCGGGCACGTCACGGTTAAACAGCGTGTCTGCAGCCCGGACATCGAGCTCGTCGCTGTCGGACTTCGTCCGTATTATTTGCCGAGGGAGTTTACGAGTGTTTTCGCCATCACTGTTTACATTCCTCCATCTGGGAACGCGGAAGCAGCGTGTGACGTCATCCACACTGTGACCGCAGGATTACAGACAAAACACCCCGGAGCCTTCATCTTCATCACAGGTGACTTTAATCATGCTTCCCTCTCATCCACACTCCCAACCTTCTTCCAGTTTGTGAAATGTGCCACCCGGGAAAACAAGACTTTGGACCTGCTGTATGCAAATGTTAAGGATGCATACAGCTGCACTGCCCTGCCACCACTGGGCAGGTCCGACCACAACCTAGTCCTGCTCTCCCCATCATACAAGCCTTTGGTTCAGCAGCACCCAGTCACAGTGAGGACAGTGAGGAAATGGTCTCATGGAAACACTGCGTGGAGCGCTGGAGGCCACAGACTGGGATGCTCTGTATGAGCCACATAGGGAGGACATTGATGGCATGACTGACTGTGTCTCTGAGTACATTGGGTTCTGCATAGACAACACCATCCCCACTAAAGAGGTCCGCTGTTACCCAAATAACAAGCCGTGGATAACAAGCGACCTGAAAGCCCTTCTCAACGAGAAGAAGAGGGCCTTTAGATCACGGGACAGAGCAGAACTCAAGCGGGTACAAAGGGAACTCAAGCGCAGCATCAGGGAGAGCAAGGACAACTTCAAAAGAAAACTGGAGCACAAACTGGAGGACAACAACAGCAGGGACGTCTGGAGGGGGATGAAGGAGATCACCGGCTTCCAAAAGAGAGATGGGGGAGCAGCTGGGAATGAACAACGTGCGAACGAGCTGAACACGTTCTTCAATAGGTTCAACTCCACCCCCCCCACCCCCACCCCCAGCGGACCCTCCACTGCCTCTTCTACTGCTTCTCTGAGCAACAACCCCCCACCTCCCCCCATCACCCCCTGCCCCTCACAACCCCTGTCACCACTTCCCCCCACCCCCCCGCTGGCTCTCACCACAGACCTTTTCACCCCTCCCACCCCCAGGACATCCTCACATCAGCCACAGCCCCCCACCACCTCCTGCAACACACACATCTCTGCACCAGCCTCATCACCTCCACCCTCAAACCCACCACTGACACCCCCCAACCCCCCAGCCTGGACTCCACATCACAGCAAGCCAGGTGAGGAGAGAGCTGGAGAGGCTCAAACCGAGGAAAGCTGCGGGACCGGACCGCATCAGCCCTCGTGTGCTGAAGGCATGTTCAAGCCAGCTCTGTGGAGTTCTCCAGCACCTCTTCAACCTGAGCCTACACCTTCAGAGAGTGCCAGTGCTCTGGAAAACATCCTGCCTGGTCCCAGTGCCCAAAAAAGGACGTCCTGCTGCACTGGAGGACTACAGGCCGGTGGCACTGACCTCTCACATCATGAAGGTCATGGAAAGACTGGTCCTGGCCCACCTCAGACCGCTGGTGTGCCCATCTCAAGACCCCCTGCAGTTTGCATATCAGCCCCATGTTGGGGTTGATGATGCGATCATCTACCTGCTGCAGAGGGCTTACTCCTCCCTGGACAGACCCAACACCTCAGTCCGGATCATGTTCTTCGACTTCTCCAGCACCTTCAACACCATCCAGCCCAGACTGCTGAAGGCCAAGCTGGAGGGCACGCAGGTGTGTGCTCCCCTCATCAACTGGGTCGATGACTATCTGACGGGCAGACCGCAGTTTGTGAGATTACAGAACTGTGTCTCTGATCGTCTGATCAGTAACATCGGGGCCCCCCAGGGAACTGTGCTGTCCCCCTTCCTCTTCACCACATACACTGCTGACTTTAAGTACTGCACTGAGACGTGTCATCTGCAGAAGTTCTCTGATGACACGGCCATTGTGGGGTGTGTTGAGGGCGGGAGGGAGGCTGAGTACTGGGACCTGGTTGACCGCTTTGTGAAGTGGTGTGGGGAGAACCGCATGCAGCTCAACGTGAAGAAGACGAGGGAGATGGTGGTGGACTTCAGGAGGAAGAAGCCCCTGCTCTCTCCTGTCTGCATCGGTGGGACGGATGTGGAGGTGGTGCCTGCTTACAAGTACCTGGGTGTCACACTAGACAATAAACTGGACTGGTCCACCAACACAGAGGCCGTCTACAAGAAGGGCCTGAGCCGGCTTTATTTCCTGAGGAGGCTCAGGTCCTTCAATGTCTGCAACAAGATGCTGCAGATATTCTACAATTCTGTTGTGGCGAGCACCATCTTCTTTGCTGTGGTGTCCTGGGGTGCGGGCATCAAGGCAAAGGACGCCAACCGACTTAAAAAACTCATCAGGAAGGCAGAGTCTGTGGTTGGCTCTAAGCTTGTCACCCTGGAGGAGGTGGTGGAGGAGAGGATGCTGGCAAAACTGCTGGCAATCATGGACAATCCCTCTCACCCCCTCCACACAACACTGGACAATCTGAGGAGCAGCTTCAGCCACAGATTCATTCAACCCCGCTGCTCTAAGGAACGATACAGGAAATCGTTCCTCCCAACCGCAATAAGAATTTACAACGCATCTACCTCTGTCAGAGCCACCATCACAGAACTGCACTAAATGTACCTGTCTCCCTGCACTGTGTACTTACCTCACATCATATGTGTTAATATAACGATATTGATACTAGAAATCATTTTATACAATAATATTGTCTTTTGCACACTCTTTCTTCATATTTGTTACACTCATAGTATATTATGTTATCTATTGTATAGTCAAATACTTATATAATTATACCTCTACTATATATCTCAACATATTATATCATACTCTTTGTACATTCTTTGTATATAATATTTATACACATGTACATGTTATTATTATATGTACCATTATTATTATATATACTGTTGCTGCCCTTATTATTACTATATACTGCTATTATACTGGTATAATTACTATCATATATAAATATATATTATGTTATATTATATACTATATATACTGTACTATTTGTATATACTGTCTAACCATAACTTTATAACATTACCTTCATGTCATCAGTACTATTACCATTACCATCATCTTGCCACTGCACCTTATCTACCTATTTATCTTGTGTTTCTGTTTTTTTGTAATCTTTCTACCTCAATATTTTTGATTTTATTCTATTGTATTGTATTTTATTGTATTCAAATATACCTGCTGCTATGACAACTTAATTTCCCTTCGGGGATGAATAAAGTAATCTATCTATCTATCTATCTATCTATCGTATCCCAAAAACTATTCAATCTGATTAGGGGTCTAACTTCACTTCAAAGTGCTGAACCAGTTAAATGTCAAACATTCTTAGTCCAGCGCATACCATGCACAGAGCCAGGGAGCTCTAGAAAGGTTTCATCAGACGTTGAAGTCCCTCCTCCGTGCATATTGCACTGAATTGGACCGTGACTGGGAGGAAGGATTACCTTGGCTGATGTTAGCTGCCAGGGAGGTGTCCAGAGAGAGCTTGGGTTTTAGTCCCAATGACCTTGTTTTTGGTCACACAGTGCGAGGCCCTTTAGCCTCCCTGCACAGTGACTGCCAAGGAGGCCCCCAAAGATGTAAAAGGTTTCAAACTCCGACTGTATCAGGCAAATAAAATGGCATGAGAGAACTTACAGGCAGTTCCAAAATAAAATGAAGAGTCTATGATCGGCGTGCAGAACGACGGGAATTCAGTACTGGAGATCAGGTTCTGGCACTCCTGCCTTTAGTTGGCTCTCATTTCCAGGCCAGGTTCTCTGGCCCTTATACGGTGACCCGAAAAGTATCGGACCTTAATTATTCAATCTCGACCCCTGACCGGAAGAAGTCGATGCAGTTGTGTCACACTAATTTGTCAAAACCATACTTTGCTCGCTCCCCTGTGATAGGTCCTGAGTTGTCGTTTTCATCTGTTGCTGCCGCGGTTTCAGTGGGTCCTTCAGCTCCACCTCTTGATCAAGAGGTGGAGCTGAAGGACCCACTGAATCCAACACAGGAATTGGAGGAAGAGTGTTATACATCAGATGATGGAATGTTGAAAGGGCGTCTCAAACACTCGGAGTCACTTTCCAATCTGGATGTAATATTGAATCATTTACCTGAACCAAAGCGAACAGAGTTGGTGAATATTATTAAAGGTTATCCCTGCCTGTTCGGAGATACACCTTCTCGTACTCATCTTCTTGAGCATGATATTGACGTGGGAGAAGCCCAGCCAGTCAGACAACACTTTTATCGTATGTATTCGAGTCTGCCAAGACGTTGTTGTGTTCTGCCCCTGTCCTTGCCGCCCCACGGATGGACCAGCCATTCGTGCTTTATACTGATGCTAGTAAGGTGGGAGCTGGTGGTGTGCTGATGCAGACTAACGAAAGCCGTGTTGACTACCCAGTGAGTTTCTTTTCTAAAAAGTTCAATTCACACCAGTTGAACTACTCCATTATTGAAAAAGAAGCACTGAAACTCATCTGGGCATTAAAACACTGAGGTTTATGTGGGGGGTGGAGTAAGACCTTTAGTGGTGTACACTGATCATAATCCACTAACCTTTCTCCACTCACTACAAAACCCAAATCAAAGACTTATGTGTTGGTGTCTGTTCCAGCAGCCATATCATTTAAATATAAGACATGTAAAAGGAACTGAAAATACGGTAGCCGATGCCATGTCCCGGGCTATGACTGCAAGCTAACTTGTGTTTTTTACTCCCTGCAGGATCTCATTCTGTCCATTCGGATTTTCATCTCTCTTAAATTTGCTTCTTAGGTACCAAAGTTGCTGAGGGGGGGAGTCACGATGTTCAAGGGTGAGATTGCCTGCATGAGTTAACATTAAGATAGCTATTTGTGTTTAATTAAAATCTCAAGTATTTTATGTTGCTTTAGTTATTCTTCATGTATTCGGTCGTTGTCGTAACCTTTTTGGGGATCCAAAGGAGGACCCCCATCTTAAGGGAGGGGGTGTGACGACCCTCATGCTACCTGCCTGTGTGCCTTGCTCATTGCTGGTGGGTGGAGCTTCAGCCAATTACCTGCCCACCTGGGTGGGCCTTCCCAGGAAGTATAAAGGACTGCTCTTCTGGGAGTGGCTCTCTCTCTCTCGCTCGCTCTCTCTCGCTCGCTCTCTCTCGCTCGCTCTCTCTCTCTCAGCAGGGCCTGCTGCACCAACCTGATCCTTGATCCTTTGTCTCAGTTAAATAAATATGATTTGATTGCAAGCTCTGTGTGTGGATCTCCCTTTTTGTTGCCAGCCTTGAGCCAGGTGGGATGCATGATTTCACCTGAACAGCTCCTTATACAGCAGCTTATTTACAACTTTCTATTTTTACAGAGCTTCAACACGAGGAGTTTACGTCTAACAATGAAGCGGCAATGCTTACAAATGTTAAAGGACCCATCGTATGCCTATTTTACCACAGTTGATATGGCTCCTTAGTGTCTTAATGAAATGTCTGCACAATTTTTTGGTCAAAATACCACAAGGATAATTTAAAACAGCACCTTTTTACCCTGTCTAAAACAGCCCTCCTCAGATTGAGCTGTTTTGAGTGCCCCGCTCTCACCGCCCTGCCCCCCTCACCAACAACCCACCACACTTCTCACTGCCCCGCCCCCGACACAGACACACACACAGACACACAAACACAGACACACACAGACACACCGCTTAGCATATTTAAGGTTGTTAAAATCATTTTAAGTCACTGTCCTACACATATATTTCTGTATCCGTTTGTTGTGTTTCAATTTTCAAACTACTACACCTTTTGATAAAGATGTACATTATTTAAATACATGCATTAGATATGTGTGTATACAGTATATAATTGTATGTGTATATTTATTCATAAAGGGCATATATTCTGTGCACACGCACACGCACACACTCACTGGAGGGGCTACAGCTCTGGAGGCTAACACTGCTGCAACTTTTGCTGCGAAATGCCTTAAAACCCCGGTTATGAGTTTATTTTAAATGGAACATGGAACATGTTGCGGTGCTATTTTCTATCAAAGCTCCACAAACAGCTGTTTTAAGTTATAGCGCAGCGACACACACAGAAGCTACGACTCGGGTTAGCCTCAGAGTGCATTATTTTCTTTTTATAGCTGTGTGCTACCGGGGCAAAACACACACAGACAAGCTACAACTCTTTATTTTAAATTCAAGCAAAAACACGATAATTTATAATTAAAAAAAGGGTTCAAATTCTTACATTGTCAAGTTTTGGTTAAATACAAGTTCTCATTCATTCACACTTTTAAACAAGTGAAACAATATATGATTTGAGTCTATTAGGGATACAATAAGTTATCATAATAAAGTGTCACCCAGACCTAAGACAGGTCAAATAATCAAACGAGACAAACTGACAGAGGATGAATATGCAGAGAGGATGACGGTGGACACAGTGATTAACTCACCCCTCTGCCTGTCTCCCAGCCCTTAGGATGGCGATATGGGGAAGATGTGGGTATTGATACCTGCGAGAGCGTCGGGGAGTGGGCATGACCAGGCAGGGCGAATTAGGGTGTCCCTTTGTGATGTCTTTATTAGTGTAAGGAGGACCAGCATGCCTGGGTACCTGCATCACATACACAGTCAAATTATAAACAGGAAAAATGTGACTTCAGTGAGAGAGATGAAAAAACACTGATGAAAAGGAGGAACAGCGATTATTATACAGGTCATTATTGCTGCCTCCTGCAGTGGAATGTAAAATAAGCACTAAAGCTCCAGGATTAGTCCTGTGTGTGTGCCGAGGTAAGGACCTGGGGCCTCATTCATAAAACAGTGCGTAGGACTCCTACTAAAAGTTTTCGTACAGACAAAAGCCGGAAATGGCTTACAGAAAAGAAAATTCCGATTTGTAAAACCCTTGGCATGCACACCTGAACGCAATGTTCGCTTAACAATGATACTCTGCAGCTGCTGTGGATAACATAATGTGTGAGCGTGAGTATGATAGAGAGAACAGAGCCTGAAGTAAAAAAAAAGATTACAGATCACAGATCAGTAGAATCTATATCAGCTGATCATACATCGCTGAACCCTCGTTTCCTCCTCGTCCTTCCCTTCACTTGCACACATCACGCAGAACCCTGCACTACTGTCACGGCAGTATTTATTTATTTAGAGCATCGGACCGATTCCCTCACATCTGAGGATCCTAATCTCCACTCTGGGATATTATTTGGAAAGTTTATTCATTAAACTTTGCATTCGTCAAAGAATGCTCCATTTGCAGCAATTACAGCATTGCAGACCTTTGGCATTCTAGCTGTTAATTTGTTGAGGTAATCTGTAGAAATTTGCTCATATCAATCTTTTCTTTCTATTGGCCAGTTTCAGATATGGCTTTTTCTTTGCCACTCTGTCTAGGAGGCCAGCATCCCGGAGTTGCCTCTTCACTGTAGACGTTGACACTGGCGTTTTGCGGGTACCATTTAAAGAAGCGACCAGTTGAGGACCTGTGAGGCGTCTATTTCTCAAACTAGAGACTCTAGTCTCTAGTTGCTGAGTTGTGCACCGGGGCCTCCCACTTCACTTTCTACTCTGGTGAGAGCCCGTTAGTGCTGTTCTCTGAAGAGACTACTACACACCATTGTAGTAAATTTTCAGTTTCTTCGCAATTTCTCGCATGGAACAGCCTTTATTTCTAAGAACAGGAATAGACTGGCGAATTTCACATGAAAGTTCTCTTTTTCTGAGAGTATAATCGATACTCAACTAGCTAAATAAAATAAATTAAGTAGATGCATTTTATTTATCCCACACACATGCAAACGCACACTCATGCAGGTAGGGAAATGTAACCTCTGCTTTTGACCCATCTGTGTGCGGGACACACAGAGCAGTGAGCGACTATGTACAGCGCTCGGGGAGCAGATGTTGGAGGAGTAAGGTGCCTTGCTCATGGGGCAGTAGAGAGACTCTTGGATTTTTGGGCAGATCAATCCAGGTTCGTCTTTTTGTGGAATCGAACCAGAGACCTTCTCTGCCCATAGTCCAAGTTTCTGCCACTAGACCACCGCCTCTCCAAAGGAGCTCAAAGGAAGGCCAGTTTTATGTAGTGCTAACATAATTGCACAGGGTTTTCAAGGGTTTTCTAATCATCCATTAGTCTAAGTAATGCGATTAGAAAACACATGTACCATTAGAACACTGGAGTGATAGTTGCTGGAAATGGGCCTCTATACACCTATGTATATATTTCATTAAAAACCGGACGTTTCCACCTAGAATAGTCATTTACAACATGAACAATGTATAGAGTGTATTTCTGATTAATTTAATGTTATTTTCTTTGAAAAAAACTGTGCTTTTCTTTGAAAAATAAGGACATTTCTAAGTGACCCCAAACTTTTGAACGGTAGTGTATATTTTTTTAAAGGTTACTGTGGAACAGATATGTCCTGCGAGCAAAACTAAGCTGTTGGTTTTAATGTAACTGATGAATTGGATCAATAATCTGCTTCAGTTCGCCACCTCAAGTCTGCATCGCCACTTTCCCATCTCCAAAATCTTCGTACGCATGGTTCAGAGTTTGTGTGGAAATACGCAATTTTTCCCGTCAAGTTTGTTTTTATAAATCCCAACGTTTGCGTGAGAAGTGCTGTACGGACGTTTCAGGCCCTGTTTTTTGCGTACGCAAAGGTTATAATCTGTGGGTGTTGAAGCCTGCTGCGGTTGGCTAACGACTGGGATCTGGCCTCTCCTCCAGCCCACTATGCCAAAACATGTTGTGCAAGGATGTCTGGGCCTCATATGGCAAAACTGGGACAAGTTAATTATATCAAATTCCCACTCATTTGTGATAGAGTACTACTGGTACAGGTGTAACCCTTCTCTGGCTCGTCGATGAGGTTGCGGGTGGAGCCTTCCAAGAGAGCACTGTAAAAATAGAGGGTTTGAAATTTTTCTCGAATTCAGATGATTTATTTTTGTTCGGAAGCTAAAATATAATCTGAGCCTTATTCTGAAATGTACAGAACAAAGCATCACAGCCAATGCTGCTCTTTGAGTTTTCAGATAGGGACGGAACTGGTAACAGTTTCTTGACGCCATCGTAGTGTCCACCTCCTGGTCTCCTGCAAGAGACTGGTACATCTGTCTGACAGCTACGTAAAGAGGGGGATGAGTGTGGCGGTGACAGGTCACATATACAAATAACGACTGTTTGCTGTCCAGGCTCCTAAATGGTGGAATGAGCTCCCTATCGACATCCGGACATCAGGAAGTTTACAGATCTTCGCTGCAAACTAAAAGCATACCTCTTCCAACTATACCTTGAATAAAATTTTGAAACTAACAATTTAGTAGCAGTTAAATGGCACTTAGCTATAGCACTTTGTAGTGTTGCTCTATTTTTGAAGAAATTGTAATTTCTTGAATCTTGTTGTTCTGGGTTTTTACCCTTGGGTACCCTTGAATGGGGCCCTCGGGATCAAAAGTTTAGACACCCCTGATCTAAGGGTTAAGTGGAGACAAATCAGGTGAATACAGTCTATTAGGTCAATAAACAATTTAACAAAAGCCCAGATTTTTACATTCTCATATACTCTATTTATGTACTATTTTAATGTGACATTATGATGAGGCTAAAAGGGCATTAATTTCATGGTTATTTAATACATTTGGTCAATGCCTTGGTAAATTAAATTGTTGTCTATTAAAGACTTAAAATATCATTCATTAGTACATTATTCGTTTTGTTAAAAGGGTATCTGTATACATTTTCAAGGACAGACAGTCGTTCATCATTTGTGAGTATGCATGGTCTAAGAAAGTTCTAAATTTGTTCGAACTCTGCGCAAACAGTTTCTGTGAGTGTTTGATTCAAACTGTGTGAGTTGTTATTATTGCACATTAATATGAATATTGTGAAATATTTAACACATTTAGCGTCCACAAAAAATAAAAATAAAATATAAAATGTTTTGCTCATGTAAACAAGGCAGATAAACCCAGATTACAAAAAACACCACTCAGGGAATTTTACCCAGAGAATAACTACCCAATAAGTGCACAAGTTCTTGAGACTTGAGTTTCTAGTTAAAACATTTTTTAAATATTATTCAAAATGAACCAACCACTTGCAAGAATTTCGAGAAAATCAACTAGCCTGTTACCCGCCTAAATGCAAGAAATCCAGTCGACTCAAACCCCATGTCATTAGACTGCAGTTGGTTAACATGAGTCTTTATTCCTTGAGACTCATCTCAGGAAACCTAGGGCAGTTCAGCATGCAAATGGGGATCTTCTGGGAAAAGGACAACCGCTCTTGCCCCTCAGCCATTTTGTTACATGTATGTAAAATGGATCAGCAACAGTCAGCAGTCTGCCAGCTGGGTCAATGATGATGTAAGACAGAGACAGAAGGAGGACAGATGGAGCCTGGGTTCCATGAGGCAACAATAAACAGTTCTGCTGATAGTGTAATGGTATACCGCTAATAAACTAATGGTGGAGGGAACAGTCCTACAACTTGTGAAAAGAAAAGAAGAATGTTCCCAAAATGCAAACCATGAAACACAAACTCAAAAGTTTTCATGAAGAAGGAATTAAGTTGTATACATGTTTTCTAAACATCTAAGGTTCATACAATGAGTTTTTCTGAGAAATATAGAATAGAAACAACAAAAGACTCTACACGGTTGTCACGGTTATTGCATGTATAACTACCCTAACACAAAAATGTAGCAGATGAGTAAATAATATAAAGCACTACAAAGAGGTTTTACTACACAAGCAGTGTCATAAAAGCATAGTAAAAAATTACAACTTAAAGCTGCATTAGGTCACATAATTGCACACATTCAGTATATCATTGTGCAGGCTCACACATGTAAAGAGCAATCATGTTAAGATATATAAGAATGATTGGATGTTTTCATAGTATCATGCAAAGTACTTTCACCGATTATCTGATGTGCTTTTGTTTTGGCAGCCTTTCAACAAATACTCAACATGTCAGGGAGAGGAGCAGATATTGGTGTCAACTCTGTTCCATTCATGTCTGTTGTCTTGTGACCAACAGGGTGACTAACAGGATGCCATAAGACCAACAGACGCTGTATGGGACAGAAAATGTGATAGTTACACAAACAAATTATTATGAAATTAATATATATATATATGCTTTTCTGAAAAAAATTATGAAAACTAAAGCAGAATAGAAGAGAAGGCTGGATATATTGGCGCTGGTACCTGTTTGAGGGAGCCCTTGGTGAGGCATATCTTGCCAATAGCCCAGATGGGTATTACAACTATGGAGGAGAGGGCTATGGCCCTGCCAAGATAGTAGGCCCAGTCTGGATACACATAGTTACCAAATGTCAGGGGCTGATAGTCCACAAAGGAACAGATGAAGCAAACCTAAAGCAAAAATACACACACAAATTTAAGGTTCTTGTGACAGACACACCGAACTACTATGAAATCTCAAACAAAAGTTGTTTGAAAGTAGACATTTTTCACATCTTTCAGATTTAATGCTGTTTCTTGTAAAAACATAATAATAATAATAAAAATACTTTAACACTTTATACTACTTCTACTCTGATACATTTCAGAGAGCATTATTGTATTGTATACTGCATTACACATATTTGACAGCTTTAGTTCCTTTTAAAAATGAAGATTTCAAACAATAGACGGAAAAAAAAATTATTAATATAAATTTTGTTTTTTTATAATGTCTGAGTTGTTAAAAGATGTTTCCCTACAAAGTTGCAGAATGCAAACAAGCTTCAGTATTGATGATCTAATTGTGACATATAGCTTAATAAAATAACATAATAGTCAGTCAAACAGTCAACCAAGTATTTTTACTTTAAAACTGTAACTACACTGAACTCGCCTGTATCTGACAGTGTCAGGTAAAGTTCAATTAAAATATTTCAGCCCAGAGATCGCAGCAAAATGTTACAAAAACATATGCTTTAAAAAGCACTGATTTGACATTCATTTAGATTTGTGTGCTGCACCACTGCATGGAGGATCATTGCTTTGCAAGTTAACTACTGATACTGCTGTTCTGTTGTTTTCTAATCACTCACACTTTAAACTGATCTTAAAAAAAGAATTCATATATATGTTCCTGGATAAACGGGACATGGCTTCTTCTGCAACAATGAAGTTAAAACACTGCGTTACATCATTATCTGCGGGAAAAACTTCTGTCTGCTGCTGAGGGGGAGTGAGGAGAAAGCAGACTCCGACAGAGACTCTGACACAACAGGATGACATAACCTGTAATGAGTGTCTGTCCTGGAACAGCGTAGGTTATAATTATTTAGCCTTGGGAAAATGGCGGAAAACATTCAATTATGTTCTGTCACTACATCGATGCAGGGTCGACCATGTCTGCATTGTGCTTCAACTAAGAATTGAGAATATTGCAATCACTGAGCAGGAGTGTAGATGGAGACATGGAGCAGACAGAGGTGAGTAAGTCAGATAACTCAGATATGAAGGTGGTGGAGACTCTGTGGGAGGCGGTAGATAAGGATAACCTGGAGCTGTGTGGACCCAGCCAGAAAGAAGGTGACACATTCAAATTAGGTGTTATTGGGTACAGGAAACTCTTTAAGCTGCTGTTTTATTCCCTCTGCAGAAGGACACACCATTGACTTCAATTGTATTGGATTCTGCTGTAACAGAGTTTACCACTGAGACTCCAGAAGTGGAGTCTCCATCAGCATAGTGGTGATAAGGAGTGAATTTAAATTTTGGATGAACTATCACTTTAAGCAGGCAGTGGGCTCAATGTTTTATGGCCAGCCCACCAACCTGCCCATTTTGATTAAAAACGTAACCTTATTGTGTGGCTTGATTAAGTCTGAGAAAGTCCAATTGTTATTGCCATTTCTCTGTTTGGCAGAGACAATACATTTTTCCTGTCATGATGATGTAATGGATGAGCAGTGCCTTGTTGTTTAAGGAGATATATTTTGGGTTAATAATGTTGCCGTGTTGATGGTAGATGTTGAGGGAAAGGGGGTGAGGGAAATTATGCTATCAATACAGATGAGAGGTTTCGAAACATAATATGGCGTTTTTGAAATGTTGAAAAATTTGGAAACAGGTTTGACACAACAATCACTTCTGTTGTCTTCTTTACTATATTCAGTGTGTAACTCACCATGCAGATCAGTGGGGTAAAGTAACGCCAACATAGTACGAAAAGAAACCATGGCCTCTGTCCTGTCATCTCCTCAACTGCGTCACACATCCGTTCAGCACCTCAAGGATAAAACATAGTTAGTAATATAACAGTTTAGGAGCCATGAATACACCTAAGAAGAATATTATTATTTTGGATATTATACAAGGTGTAATGGTTTTGTATTTTGGGGGTTTTATTTGGATTATTTAATATTTACTGTTTATTTGTGATCATACTAAATTTGCAGGAAGTAGGTAGCATGGGATATGGGCAGGGATTATAGTTTATTTGAGGACCTGTTGTGAGTGGGGACATCATATTTTTGTTGGCTGTTATGCTATTTTCAGTTTGATAACTGTGATTGCTTTGATCTATGAGTTTGGGCAGGTTCATCTTTTTTCTTTAAAAGTTGAATCATCGCTCTGTCTCTGAATTTGCTGCTGCTCTGCGGGGAATGACGTTTGCTGGATGAATTGCTATTATGTCTGTGGATGTGTTGTAAAGGCCCCATATTTTACATCTTTCTGGGATATAATTTCAGGTATTGGTCTCCCTAAGTTGATACATCAGTGGTTTAAAGTAAAAAAAAACTGCTGCAATATGTATTTCCATGTCCTCTCTTCTGCCTCTCTCTGGAGCTGCAGACAGAACAGACGGTTTCCCCTTGCCTCTTGAGCCCCTCCTCTGATTGACTGACTGCACTGTGACTGACACAAGACCAAGCATATCACCGGTCTTATTCTGACGAATTTGACAACCTCTTGTCGTAAACAAAACGTTTCAATTCAATTTAACATATTTAGAATGGATTGAGTGAAAAAGGCCAGCATGACTGTTTTCATACTTTGAGGGTCCCTACTGACCCCTTCAAGTATAAGGGATTGTAAAAGCCCAGAAAATGAATCTTACACAATATGGGCCCTTTAATGCACAAAGTTTTGGAAAACATCCGACAGGAAATGAAAGAGAAAAAATGAATGACGCTGCTGAGGTGTACTGACAACAGTCCGACCCGCTCGACAGTCGAAACACCCTCCAGGGCGGGGGCATGTTGCGGCGGCAGCAGAGAAAAAAAAAGGTGGGATACGTAGCTTGAGATTGAATGTCAGAAGGGGTACGGAACTGTAAAAAGTTTGGAAAACACTGCTCTAAAGCCTCTAATTTTTTAGCTCCGCCCAAGCTCCCATCTGCATTAGAGACCACTGATCTCCTCATCATTCAAGTGTTCCACCTCAACGGTATTACCCTAGATAGAGTCTCTGATAGGGGTGTTCTCAGGGTAGACAGGGCAATCAAGACCTACAAGCATGTCGTCACTGTGTGGCCTTCCAGAACCCCTCTTCCTGGAGCCGGTACCTGCCCTGGGTGGAGTATGCCCACAATTGGCAGTATCTCTCCTTATATAAGTCTATCAGGGCCACAGGTATGTCACACTTTGAATGTGCCATGGATTGCCAACCACCTTTGTACCCAGCTCAGTAGGAGCAGATGCCCTCGCGGACCATCATCTCACGCCAGCTCCAGACCACACGACAGGTCACAATTCAGGTTCTGCTTATTGGTCCACCTTTGACTCATCCCATATTCAGGATGATATTTTGGTGAGGTACTAGTTATGAGGATTAGATCAGGGTCGATCTAATTTTTCAAGTCGCTGCTCCACACTATGTCATCTCTCAGTGTGTGGCAGTCCTTCTGGCAGTTCTCTCTGCCCCTTTTTAACAAGGCAGAATATTAAGCATACTAGACTCAAAATTTGTAAATATAATAAATATGAAACACTAGAACAGTGTTATTTTATAATTATGAGGTGTATCAGTGAATCTCTCTCTCTCTCTCTCTCTCTCTCGCTGAACCTTATGCAGTGAACTAATCGGTGAAAGGAAAAAGGCTTTTGGACGATACTTCACGCATTCTGTCTGCACCAATAAATGTTTCATTTTCGCAGGATTATGCTGTACAAGAATAACAACTTCAGTCATAATTTAAGGGGAAAAGCATATTCAATGACCACATTTTCTATTTGAAAATAAATATAGATATAAACTTTACGACAGTATGTGCTGTGATGTTCTGCTCGTATTTATAGTGCACAATATCGGGTGTTAGAAATCCCCATCTCTCTCTTAAGCGATAGTGAAGGTTGGTGGTTAATTTCCCTCCATTTTGAGTGTCCAAGGGTAAAACACTGAACCTTGTGATCACTAAAGTGCTGCAAATAGATGTTTGAATGTGTGGGATTAGGTGAATTGCATTCATTTACTGTATTGATCTTTAAGTGGTCAACAAGACTCTTTTCCACCCAGCTCTCCTCCTCAATTTTCTCCACTCACTCCCAACGGTTGAGGCAAATGGCCGCCAACATTGAGTCTGGTTCTGCTGCAGGTTTCCTTAGAGTTAATGAGTTTTTTCTCTCAATACTCGCCAAGCTTGCTCGATGTGGGAACTGTTGGGTTTCCCTATAACTTTGTGGGGTCTCGACCTTACTAGGGAGAGGCGGTGGTCTAGTGGCAGAAACTTGGACTATGGGCAGAGAAGGTCTCTGGTTTGTCTCTGGTTCGATTCCACGGAAAGACAACAAAAGACGAACCTGGATTGATCTGCCCAAAAATCCAAGAGTCTGTCTAGTGCCCCTGAGCAAGGCACCTTGCTCCCCGAGCGCTGTACATAGTCGCTCACTGCTCTGTGTGTCCCGCACACAGATGGGTCAAAAGCAGAGATTAAATTTCCCTACCTGCATGAGTGTGCCTTTGCATGTCTGTGCATGTGTTTGGGATAATAAAATGCATTTGCATCTGTTAAATTAATTTACTACATAAAGTGCATTGAGAATCTGTTCGTTGCTATGATGTGTTTTGAATTTAACTTGAAAAATAAAGAACATTCAGGACAACAAAACTTATATCACTTACCAAAGGCCCAACCAACAGCCACACACTGGACGAAAGACACAAATAACATGCATGCTCCATTAGCACCATAATAATCAACCAGCTGGAACAGATAGACTCCTCCCTGGAGAACGGGGAAATACATGTACATATAAAGTGTCAAAAAAATCCACTATAGCTGTATCCCAATTCAGCCGCAGCATCCTTCGAAGGATGGGTTTAGACAGTGATGGTGAAACCTATATGTCATGGTCTTGTCTACATCAATTTAAAATTGGATCACCAGCTTGTCGTGCCTGTACCTTGCTTGACTTATTCGGGTGGCTGTGGATTAGGGGCTGAATGAACTGTAAAGTGCTTTGAGAGGTCATCAAGTCTAGGAAAAGTCCATAAATTCTAACCATTTGGCTTATAGTTGTCGCCTAGCAACAGAGGTACAGATCAAAGACGAGAAATTCCTTAGTTTGACAAAAAATCTGGAAAAAACTGACGTTTTAGTTTTTTGTTTCTCTGGTATCAGCAGGGATGGCGATGATTAACCGCCAGTATCAGCATTTGATGTATGTCATGGTAAGAGGGGACCATGGTGAAATAACGTGGTTAATCTGAAACGCGCTGTGCTTTTTAAAGTACATTGTATAAGTTTACTTTATCTGATCCATTTCATCATTGTGTTTTAACAGCCTGAGCCCTGCACTAAATGAGGCAGTCACTGCACATTAGGCCGAGACTCTAGCTGCAAGTCCGGATTTGCAGTGTTGAAAATGACAACATTGTATGTAGGTAACTGTTTAGTAATTGTGTTTTTTTGCTGTGGATCTTCCAACAGTGATGTAGTGAGGCAATTTTCTTTTATTAATAAACTACCCATGTTACTCAGGTTGTTTTCCAGCTGCCTGTACTATGACGTACTAAGACACACTATGAGCCAGTATGAAGGACCTTCCCATACATCCAACCGGACCTTGCAGCTCTTGCAGGAGCATTCAAGTTCAGGAGTCAACAGAGAAGACAGAGGGTAAGATTAGATTTGTTACATACTTTTTCAGTTACATGTAAAGGTGTATGTTGTCATTTAACTGTGCTAATTGTACTGATTGACTTTACAGCTGATTGAAGCGTGACAAATGACATGGATCCATCCTTCCGCAGCCAGGAGCTCACTGACCTGTGTGCCGCACTTCAGATAAGACTGGAAGCTACTCTGGATCTCACAGGTACACACCAGAGACATCTACGCACTTGAGCAGATTCGGACAGAGTCCCACATAGAACTTATGACCCAGAGGCGGCAAAGAGACATTTCAAGCTTCACCTTATTCATTTTTCACTGGTTAGGCCAGTTGTGTTTGTGCAATATTTGTGCTGTATGTAAATAAAGCTTTGACTCAACATATACCTTGTTCATTTTTTTTCCCTGTACAATATGTTCAACAGATAACATCAAGCATCACACTGCAATAGCGGGGGTTTGTTTCCGTCCATTAGTGCCCGTTAGAGTCGCTGGCGAACATGGAATTAGGCGAGTGTCCAGACGTTTCCATTGGCGAGAAATTCTGCTTTTCG
Organism: Pseudopleuronectes americanus; assembly: GCA_038501795.1. NCBI lineage: Eukaryota > Metazoa > Chordata > Actinopteri > Pleuronectiformes > Pleuronectidae > Pseudopleuronectes > Pseudopleuronectes americanus. The sequence goes on along the minus strand of CM076732.1, from coordinate 17,614,003 downwards.
TCTTGTGAAAATGTATTGCTTTTAGAAAATTATATATAAAGTAGTTAAAGCATCTAAAGACATAATTGTAACATTCACATGAAAGCAGCACTGATATTAATTAAAGACCAATATTAACAATCTAACAATGAGATGAAAAATTTTATGACATGAGGACTCAAAGTTTTTTTATAGTAAGTACATTTTGCTGCTATTACATACATTTTAAAAGAATCTTTCAACATATGTGGTCTAATCGACTGAAACTGTCTTCAAATGCAGACTCTGAAGGAAGCAGCCACTGAATTGGGAAACAGCTTATGAGAATTTCTTGAATGTCGAGTGGTTTGAGTAAGGTTACATCATTGAGTAGTACCTGAGTGGTGAGAGGAATCTGTATGACGAAGCAGACAGAGCAGAAGAGAAGGAGGAATATTTCCCTACGCCAAGGTCTGCGCATCGTTCCTGGGAACATGTCAATCACTGATGATGTTATTGTTTCCAAACCTGCAAACTGACATAGACATAGACAGAAGGAAGAGTACCTGAATAACAGATTGTTGTGTCAAACATGCATAAAGAAGAGTCTCCTCAATGTTTCTCATTGAGGATAGTGCTCTTTTCTTTGAAAAGCTCAGGCCTCTGTGAATACATGAGTTAACTAACCATAAAGCTCTGATTTAATTTCATCGATTCACAGCAAATATTCCAAGAAGAATTTGTTTAATCAACATGCATGTTTCCAAACTACATATTGCTGTTATAAACTGCCCACAGTACCATGACTCTTTCTATTATTATTTTCAACTAAATTAATGATAATAATTATAAATGAAAATACCTTTGATACTAGATAAAACAATAGTCTACTTGAAATAAAACTGCAACCCACTTATTTATCAATACTTTTTTGTTGCATTGTAGATGATCTAACAATAGCCAATCCTCTGGCAAGCATGTTCATACACATCAATGAAAACCCTTAGTTCCTCTTTGTGAGTGACATCCATTGTCTTCTACCTCAGCATGTAACATCTTGGTATCAAACCTCTCGACACAGGTGTGCATAAGCTTGCTTTAGTTTCTTTAAAACCTGTCAATTCTCTTTTTAGATCCTCTTTAAGATCCATCTTAGTATTGGGAGGCTACAGGTATCTCACCCCTGTGGCCCTTTGCCTATCTTGAGATTGCGTGTAACCCTAATGACTCACACCTTAGCGAGATGCTATACACACCTTGACCCAAGGAGCTCCAACACACCACCAGTTGGTGGGGGGTTAAACAAGCTGCATGTTTAACACAACAACTCTAACGCCGGGTTCACACCGTGCCGTGCCGCTAAGTCATAATTACGAGATGCTAAGTTATAATAATGAGATACTAAGTCATAATTATGAGAGATTTTTGTTTTCTTCATCAAAGTGGCAGAAATGTGCTTCCATACGGAACCAAGATTAAACCAGGGGCTGTCGACAATATTCAGTTTTTGCAGAGCAACCTCAGGCTCAAGGATAATTAAATGTCAACATGAGCAAAGTGAGTACAATAATTGGTGTTTTATCCTGCCAAAGAGGCAAGTTTGCGTTACATGTTCTAATGGCTCAATATTGACTGTATAGTATTTCTGCACAGCAACAGTAAGAATAAAGCACTTTGAAGTGAGTGACTGTTTAGCCTCTGTGTTTAATAATAACGGATGATTTCAATGAGTCTGGGCGGGTTGTGATGATTCTATGTTTGTTTGTATTTTTGTGTTGTCTCTCTCCCCCTTCCCTTTCTGTTCTTCCCCTGCAGGTCGTGTGTGTGGCAGGGGGAGTGGCTGGCTTCCCCGCTGCAGCTGACAAGGAACAACTGCTCTCAATCATCTCATGAACCTCTCAATAAAAGCCTGGTCTTGACTCCACTATGCTGCCAGATAATTCCATCTTGTTCGGTAACGCATCTGGATGTTATTCCCTCGGTTCTCTAGTCCTTTTGTTTGTAAGTTACTAATCTGTGTTTTTTCCCTCTGTGTACCCAGACCTCCCGTGTGCCTTGCTGCTCGTCTGCATTTTGTTTTCCTGTGCCCTGTCCTTCCTGTTACTGGTATTGAGTGTCTGTGTCTTCTCCTGGATAATTCCAGCAAGCCAGCACCCTGCCTCCACAGCCTGCTTTTTATATGCCAGTTTGTTCAATAAACTCTGACTTAGTTCTGATCTGGTTTCCAGTCTCTGCTTTGGGTTCCAACTAAAAACAAACCCCAACAAGAGTCCAGATTTTAGTTAGAGGTAACTGCGGGTAACAGGTCGGTTTTGGGACTGAGTTTTGCGGGTGCGGTTGGGCAAAACTGGACCCGTGCAGGGACTCTGTCCCAGTTTTTTTTGGTTTTATGGATTTTTGGACTATACCTTATTTTGTAACAACTCTACCTTAATTAAAGGACACTTTTGGTTATCCCCTTGCCTCCGCATTTTTTGGTCCACCTGCTTTCATAAAACTCCGAGCATGATTAAAAACCCAATCAAATACAGGGGGGTCCCAACTCTACTATCCCCTTAAAGTAAGAAATCTTCTTCATCTTACCGCTGTGTCGAGCCCCAACATTAAGAGCATGATGAAGAAGCAGACAGACCACAACTGAGGCAGGGGCATCATGGCCAAAGCCTGAGGAAATGCAATGAACGCCAGCCCAGGTCCTTTGAGAAATTAAATAAAATATGAGTTGTCATCCTCTCCACTGCCTCATTTTTTATCTATCCCCATTTGTAATGAATATGTAAATGGGGATAGATAAAAAATGTGGCCCAATGTGAGGATAGTTAAATTCATGCTTAGCTCAGACATTAGCGTTGTGGTTTAAATCTTACCTGAATCGACGACCATAATGATGGGAATTTCCTGAGCCTGAGCCATGAAACCCAGAGCTGAGAAGACAGCAAACCCAGCAATGAGGCTGGTGCAACTGTTGAGCACACACAACCACAAACTGTCCCTGCACACACACACACACACACACACACACACACACACACACACACACACACACACACACACACACACACACACACACACACACACACACACACACACACACACACAGCTTATCAAACAGAGGAAAGGGGAGCAGGAAAATGAATTCACTGTCCTTAAAAATAATAACCCATCTGTACTGCTGTTGAATCTCACATTGTGGTAGAGTGACATATATAAAGAAGTGGTAGAAACAGATTGGAGTCAAACTGGGACTTAACTGCTGAAAGAAATTACACACATGTGATTTACTCCCTAATTGTTCAGCTATCAGGTTACCTCATGAGTTCTAACACAGATTGATTTTGGACCAGCCGAGTGCATGGCATTAAATTCTGGGGTCTCATTTATAAAATAGTGCGTAGAATACATACTAAAAGTGTAGGTACGTACAAAAACCTGAACACAATGTTCGCTTTATAAATCCCAGTCCACCTTGAAACGTTCATACGTGGATCTGCCTCCAAATCCGCCCTCCACACGCCCACTTTCAACCATAAATGGTCAATGCAAAGCACGGCACGAATATCAAATGATGCTGCTGACCAATGGGCTTCCCCTGTGAGTCCTGACGGAGTCACGGCATCAAGCAATGAGAAAGAGGAAGTGAAACTTTCTGACACTGACATCGAGGTGTCTGTAAGTTAGGTGGAGGTGAAGAGCGACTTTATGTGACAGCAGTGATGTCACTAATAAAGAAAATACACTGATACTCTGCCGCTGCTGTGGATAACACAATATGTGAGATCAGAAATCACTGAACCCTCGCTTCCTCCTCATCCTGCCATTCACATGCACACATCACGCAGATCCCCGCACCACTGTCACAACAGTATTTATTTATTTAGAGCATCGGATTGATTCCCTCACATCAGTGGATCATTACCTCCACTTTGGGATATTATTTGGAAAGTTTCTTCATTTCTTGTAAGTGATCTCCTGTGCACTCTGTGCGCCTGATGGCAAAGTCACGTTCACTGCAGTGATTTGATGATACACGCACATTGTATTAAAAACTATTAATGACTCGGCTCCGTAACTCCGCTGTTAAATCGAATCTGAACGTAATTTGCTTTAAGTTGTTTTTTATATTTTTTAATTAAAAGACTTGTGTGGAGCAGATATGTCACGCTAGCAAAACAAAGATGGTGGTTTTAATTTAAATGATGAATTGGATCAATAATCGGCTTCAGTTCAGCACCTCACGTCTGCATCGCCACTTTCCCGTCTCCAAAACATTTGTACGCATGGGTGTTACGACCCTGTGTGTATATGTGATACTGTTCTGTTCCTCCTCCTAGAGTGTGAGCAGTCCTCTTTGAGTGTGTGTGTGTGTGTGCCCGATTGATAGCAGGTTAGACCTGCTGGCGTGAGCCGCCTGATGGCTGCTCCAGGATTGGCCAGAGTGAAGAGAGGAGCCTACTTGAAGCACTGACTGACTGCAGTCTTCCTCTCCACCGATTCACCCACATCCAACTGGGACCAGTGTCTGGCTGAAGTATTGTGTTTTTGCGTATAGAACAATCCACCGTCTGAGTTTGTGGTACATGTAAGTAAGTAGAAAACTGTGTGTGGTAGCCCTGTAGGAGGGAGAAGCCATTTTATTTTACCCTTTTTTCTCCTGTGTTTCCTGGTTTAGGTGTTAGGTAAGCTTTTGTCTTTTTGTTAACATTTTTGGTTTGTAGCAGGAAGGTAGGGAGATAGATTTTTTTGTTTATTGTGTTCCCTCTGAAGTGAAAATAAAAGCTACCCCTAAACTAAAATACCTGGTGACACTGGCCTGCTTGGGAGTGGGAAGAATGGGGAGAAGCACCACATGTTATGTCTCTGTTTTCCCCTAGACCAGGGGTGTAACAATGTGTCAGATTTGCGTGAGAAGTGGCGTACGCAAGTTTCAGGCCTTGTTTTGTGCGTATGAAACGGTTATAAATGAGACCCCTGGGAAATACGCACATTTTACCGCCGAGTTCGTTTTTATAAATCCCAACGTTGGCGTGAGAAGTGGCGTACGTACGTTTCAGGCCCCGTTTTTTGCGTACGCAACGGTTATAAATGAGACCACTGGATGTATTTCTCTGAAAAGTTTGAAATCAGTGGAACGCTATTCATTAATTCACAGAATATACAGTCTGTGGTGTAATAGCATATTCATGATTTATCTAAGGTTTTAATTTATTTCAATTCAAAAATATTTTTTTGTCCTCGGAAGGCATGTTCTGAGGCAAATACAACATGTCAAGAAAGGAAATGAAAATAAGAAAGAAAACTTCGATGACATCAGTGCAATGTCCACAGCAGTGTTAATTTTGGCAGCTATTTTTGATTTAGTCTTAGTCTTAGACGAAAATGCATATTAGTTTTAGTCACATTTAGTCATTTTTATCCTTCTTAGTTTTAGTCTAGTTTTCGTCGACGAAAACTCAGAACATTTTAGTCTAGTTTTAGTCGACGAAAACGAATTACATTTTAGTCTAGTTTTAGTCACCTTTAATAGCCACATTAAACTCCTTCTCTTTAAAAACATATAGCTGCAGCCTAATAGCTTAAAAATATATATTTAGTTTTAAATGTGAAAACAAAAAGGGAGAGCAGGTCAGACTGGAGGCGAACACAGAAACTGCAGCTCGGTAGAAACCAACTGCAGCTTCTGCTCTGATCAAGAGGCTGCGGAGCTGATCTCTGGTCAGCTGAGACCAGAGAAACTCTGGCTGTGTCTCAAACCGCGCACTTGTGCACTTCGAGCACTGACTTTTAGGGCTTAGGGCGTTCACACTGACAGAACCAGCAGAATTCAGTGCACTGAAAGTACCCGGATGGCGCACTGCAAACGGTCAAAAAATGCAGTGTAAAACGATGGACACTTCTCGCCCTAAACGGGCGCCATCTTGGCTACGTAGCGGAAGAGGAGGAGCCTTTTTGGCAGCTTTTCATTTCATTTCTAAAACAGATTTGCGTCCGTCACTTCCGCCAAGTGGTTAACGTAAGTGTTCCATTTGAGACAGCACTAATCAGCGACGGAGTGCACTACAGATGTAAGTGCACTGTATTGCAGTGCACTGTATTGCAGTGTACTTCGTAAAGTGTTCGGTTTGAGACACAGCTACAGTGTCTCTCTGAGCGAGTGCGCGGGGGCGGGGGCGTGGCTACGGACCGGAGCGCTATCTGAGAGCAGACGGAGCACACACACACACACACACACACACACACACACACACACACAGACACACAGACTCACTCGCCCGCTCCTGATACTTCATGACGGCCTGATACGATGATGTTTTAAAAATTATTGTGACTTGGTCAACCACCAACATTTTCATCTCGTCTCGTCAACGAAAGTTAAAATAGATTTAGTCATAGTTTTTATTTTCGAAGATCCGTTTTCGTTACGTCTTCGTCTCGTCTTCGTCATGGGAAAAGGGGCGTTAACGAATAGTTTTCGTTTTCGTTTTCGTCAACGAAATTAACACTGGTCCACAGACAGTTAAAAATCAGTGTTGTATACTAAATTGAGTGAGGAACAATTCGTCATAATTCAACCATTATTGCTCAAATAGGAATACAGTTATGCATGGCCTGGATGGCTCCATTATTTGGATGTACCCTGGATTAGCCAATCAGCATGCTAAGATAAAACAAGGAACACATGCAAAATCCACGAAAAAGAATAATAATATCTATATGTAGCGGTAAGCATGCTGCAGATCTCGGAAATTGTTGACTTAAGCATGCATGCATGCCTTCTGAGAGAGGTCATACTACTGATATATGAAATATCTGTGTAGCAATAAGCATGCTGCTTACCTCTAAAATAATCTTGTTGAGATATATTCATTATGTACTCAGATGTATATGTAATGCTGTATTGTAATATGTATATATGGTTACGCCACAGGATGGCGCTAAGGTACAGGCTATAAGAGCCAACTTGCTATATGTTAAGTTGTGTGTCAGTTAAAGTAGCTCTGACCGTGAGACTGATGTGTCAGCAGCCTGATAATAAATACGCCAACAACGGCTAAAGATAACGCCATCATTTATTCTTTCCTCCGAATGCAACGGTAGCTGCAGTAATAGTGCACCACAACTTAACAGGTTATGGGCCCAGGAGTCGTTCGAAGAAAAGTTTGACAGTTAGAAAGTCGCAACGAACCGCGTGCTAACGGGCAGCTAGCTACGGAGAAGAGCAAGCTTGCATGATGGAACACCGAGGGACGAGCAGGTTGCCTCGACCGACATTCGACGGAGATGAGACCAAGTATGAGATTTGGGAAACCAAAATGCTGGGATATCTCCATTTGAATGGACTAAAGGACACTGTTCTGAGAGAACCGACGTCAGAACGAGACATAGAAGCAGATGCAGGTAAAAATGCTGACGCATACGCAGAGCTAATTTTACTGTTGGATGATAAAAGCCTCTCGCTAGTTATGAGGGATGCACCTAATGAAGGAAGAAAAGCTCTGAAAATATTGAGAGAGTATTATGCAGGGAGGGGAAAGCCCTGTATAATCAACTTGTACACCACGTTAACATCGCTTCAGAAGGCAAACCATGAAAGCATAATGGACTATATCATCAGAGCAGAAACCGCCATCACAGCGCTGAGGAACGCGGGTGAAACGTTAGGAGACGGACTGCTAGTGGCTATGGTTTTAAAAGGACTGCCTGAGGGTTTTAAGCCATTTGCAATACATATGGCCCACACGGACGATAACATCACGTTTGCAGAATTCAAGACTAAACTACGAAGTTTTGAAGAAACAGAGAAGATGAACGCAGCTGAGTCGAGCGACAGCGTGATGAAGACTCAAGGGAAAAGAGGAAGGCGTCCCGCCGAAACAGTCACCCGTGGCTGGAACAAAGAAGACACAGAAATGTTATGTTTCAAGTGTGGCATCAAAGGCCACAGAGCGAGAGCGTGTCGACAGAAGACATGGTGTAGTTTTTGCAGAAGTGACACCCACAAAGATGCAACGTGCAGGCGTAAGGACAAACAAGATGGTGTGAGTAAAGTCTCAGAAGATGCCGACGAGGACTACGCGTTCACCGTGAGAGACGGAGGAACCAGAACCCAGCGGCAGTCGGCGCGCAGCATCCAGGATAGGGGTCTGATGGTGGACACTGGAGCTACCTCTCATGTCATCACTGACATAACAGTTTTCAAGAGTTTCGACAGCGCGTTCAGGCCAGAAACGCACATTGTCGAGCTGGCAGACGGCACCCGGTGCAGCGGGATAGCTCAGCGGAAGGGGAATGCTGAGGTTTCTCTCATCGACAGCACGGGACAGCGACGAAAGGCGACACTGAGAGACGCTTTGTTCGTGCCGTCATATCCCCAGAGCATCTTCTCGGTGAAGGCAGCTACTACGAGTGGAGCTACGGTTGTCTTCAAAGAAGATAAAGATGTCCTTATAACCAGAGGAGGTACCAGATTTAACATTCATGTGTATGGAAAGCTGTATTATTTGCATACTGAATCTGAATCTAATGATAAGTGTAATGCCTGTCACGACATACAGACATGGCATGAAATATTAGGCCACTGTAACTATGACGATGTTCTTAAGTTGCAAAATGTTGTTGTAGGTATGCAGATCAAAGGCAAAACGAGTAGGCCGGAACAAGAGTGTGAGGTGTGTATTCAGGGAAAGTTTGCTCAAACCAGAAATAGAGACCCTGATACCAGAGCAAAGGCTCCCTTACAGATGGTACACACAGATCTTGCAGGTCCCGTAGCCACTGAGTCGAGAGATGGTTACAAATATGTGCAATCATTTACTGATGACTACTCAAGTGCAGTGTTTGTTTATTTTCTAAAGAAGAAAAGTGACACAATACAGGCTACAGAAAAGTTCCTAGCAGATATATCCCCTTATGGGAAGGTGAGGTGCATCAGATCCGACAATGGAACAGAGTTTACATGCAGTGATTTCCAAGCACTGTTGATGAAGAATAAGATCAGACATGAAACGTCAGCTCCTTATTCCCCACACCAGAACGGAACAGCAGAGAGGGGTTGGCGTACTCTTTTTGAGATGGGTAGGTGCATGATAGTAGAAAGTGCACTACCAAAGCAGCTATGGCCCTACGCTGTACAAACAGCAGCAATGGTACGGAACAGATGTTTTAACAGACGCACAGGGCAGACTCCTTATGAGCTGCTAACAGACAAAAAGCCCAATGTATCCAAAATGCAAAAGTTTGGGTCTGTATGTTACACGTACAAACAGAGCAAAGGGAAGCTTGATTCCAGATGTGATCAGGGGCATTTTGTAGGTCACGACAAGAACAGCCCAGCGTATTTGGTGTATCATCCAGATACAAACAAAGTACAAAAACACAGACTAGTAAAGTTTGTGAGCAAGTCAGCTGTGGAAAAACAAACACAGACAGGTGAGCCAGATCCAAGTGATAGCTATGATGACACTGTGAGACCCAGGACTAGTGGAACCACGCAGGGGGTCAGTAGGAGTACAGAAAATGCTCCAGAGTCAAGTGTGACAAGTGGTGAACCAGAGAGTAGAAGGTATCCAACTAGAGAAAGAAGGATGCCGAGTCACTTAAATGACTTCATAACTGAAAACTGTGTTAGTGATGCGGTTCATATCACAGTAGATTATTGCTGTAGAGCGGTGTGTGGCATTCCACAGACATTTGGGGAGGCAATGGAGTCAGATAACTCAAAAGAATGGGCAAAAGCCATGGATGAGGAAATCCAATCCTTAGACGAGAACAAGACCTTTACCCCGACAGCACTGCCAATAGGCAAGGAAACAGTGGGGGGTAGATGGGTTTACGCCATCAAGACTGATGTAGATGGGAGAGACAAATACAAAGCAAGGTTTGTGGCCAAGGGTTACAGCCAAAGAATGGGAGTAGACTATGGGGAGACATTTTCACCCACGGCAGACATGACGAGTATAAGGGTGGTGCTACAAAAAGCTGCACAGGAGAATTTACTCCTCCACCAAATGGACGTGAAAACTGCGTACTTGCACGCGCCCATAGATTATGAGATCTACATCAATCCACCAGAGGGTTATGAAGAAAAAGAGGGTATAGTTTATAAGCTAGAGAAATCCCTTTACGGTCTTAAACAGTCCGGCCGAAATTGGAATAGGGTTTTGCACAATTGTCTAACTGAGGATGGATTCACACAAAACCCAGCCGACCACTGTGTTTATGCCAAAGAGTCAAATGAAGGGAAGGTGATCATAATCACATGGGTCGATGACTTGATCATTGCAGCAAGCAATGAAGAGAGACTGAAAAAGGTGAAAGAGATGCTCGCAGAAAAGTTTAAGATGAAAGATTTAGGCAAACTCAAACATTTTCTGGGTATTGATTTCAGTCAATCAGATGGATGTGTAAAGATGTCACAGGAAAGATACACTAACAAGATACTACAGCGTTTTAATATGCAAGATTGTAGGACCAGAGAAACACCCTGTGAGCAGAAGCTAGAGTATACTGAAGATGCAGTAAAGATGGAAGATGTCAGGATGTACAGGGAGGCTGTTGGTAGTCTTATATACTTAACTACTTGTACCAGACCGGATTTAAGTTTTGTGGTGAGCAGATTATCACAGTACGTTGCTGAGCCTACAGAGGAGCAGTGGGTCACTGTGAAGCATGTTTTAAGGTATCTCAAAGGCACTGCAGAGAAAGGGTTAAGCTTTAAGAGAAACGACAGTGAGGAGCTAGGTATACAAGCCTACAGTGATGCTGACTGGGCGGCCGATACCAGTGACAGACGCAGTACCACAGGATACTGTGTCAGTCTTAGTCAGAACAGCTCTCTAGTCTCGTGGAAGACTAGAAAACAACCCACAGTTGCGCTATCAACCTGTGAGGCAGAATACATGGCACTGGCTTCAACCATACAGGAGTGTCTATACCTGGAGCAGTTACTAGGGGGTATAGATAACTACAATTACACACAAACTATTGTACATGAGGACAATCAGGGGACAACAGCTCTTGCCAAAAACCCTGTACACAGACAGAGGTGTAAACACTTTGACATAAAGTACCACTTTATCAGGTCAACTGTGATTGAGGGAAGGGTGATTTTGATGTATTGTTCAACTGATGACATGGTTGCTGATGTAATGACCAAACCTGTAAATAAGTTGAAACTGAAGAAGTTTGCAAATGCTCTTTTTGGAGATTGATATGTATATGACAGAGGTTCACATTCATTCTGTTTTCCTGTGTTTCTTTTGCTTGAAGTATAGCAACCTGAGTACAAGTGGGGGTGTTGAGATATATTCATTATGTACTCAGATGTATATGTAATGCTGTATTGTAATATGTATATATGGTTACGCCACAGGATGGCGCTAAGGTACAGGCTATAAGAGCCAACTTGCTATATGTTAAGTTGTGTGTCAGTTAAAGTAGCTCTGACCGTGAGACTGATGTGTCAGCAGCCTGATAATAAATACGCCAACAACGGCTAAAGATAACGCCATCATTTATTCTTTCCTCCGAATGCAACGGTAGCTGCAGTAATAGTGCACCACAACTTAACAAATCTTAAGAAAGCAGGCATGCATTCTGCGAGAGGTCATACTACTGTACGCAATTCAGGTGAGAACTACGGCTGACATTGCAGCTCTCTTCTGCTCTTTCTTCTGACCCTTCCTCGTCATTCTGAGTTTCGAAGATGCAATCTTCTTCGGTGAGGGATCCTGTTTCTGTCACGAGACGAGGCACAGTGAGTGTGGAGATGGTGAGTAGTGTGATTTGCCAAACAATGCTTTTAGTGATCATAACCGTGCTTCACAAGTTTGCATATGGTTGATGTACTGTGTGTCAGGTAAACTTTCCACTTAACACTGTTTAAAAGCCACTGGAAAATTGCAATACTAATGTACCATTGCAATATACGGATGGTTGGACTCAAAGACACAACTTCACCAATGTATCAGTGTAACTACTAGAAGCCATAATAGCAGAACATGATTCTGCCTTTGTGTCTCCGAACTTTTAGAAATAAGACTGGAAAACTATTCTGGTTCTGTTTTATGGACTTTTACCTGGGTTTCCTGCTTTATTTTGCAATTATGTCCCTTGTGGGTCTGTAGCTTAAAGAGATAACTTGAATATAAGTTAAAAGTTTCTCATCATCTACGCACCATTATGCCGATGGAGAGGTGAGAAAAAACACAAAATGCCTCCATACTGCTCGTGTGTCATCCAACTGTCCGCAAGGCCTAGTATTTTTTTTGCTTTTGGTACCTTTTTATTGAATATTTGTATTTGCTGTTATTATTCAGTTATTTACCATCCTAGCTCCTGTGTTTGGGTCTTTCTGCTTTCCCATGCATGACATACTGATCAAATTGTTTACCTGTAACAGTTGTTTTCTACTTTGTTGTAGCTGCCCAGTGTGATTAAGGTCCCCGCTGCAACACCATAGGAGAAGAGGACCTGAGCGCAGGCTTCCATCCACACCTGATTAACAAAGGTAAAAAACCATGTGTAATAAGGTCATCTTTGTCATAGCACTATGCCAAAAGAACTGCGGTTTCATCTCCATTCTTTGCCCATTTACAACAGTAATTGGCCAAAAGTTACTTGGACTGGTAAACATAAAAAATGTACTATTAAAACATTCAGTCCCATTGCATGGTGTGTTTTCCAAAATGCCACATTTCAGAAAAAAATATTGTAAAACTTATCTATGGTGTCTCACCTGAAGGTCTGCCAGACGAGAAGGTTCTGGATAAAGGTAATAGACCACACCCTGCCAGGCTCCGGGCAGTGTCAACCCCCTGACCAGCAAGATGGCCAACATTACATAGGGGAACACCGCCGTGACATACACCACCTGAAATTTCAGTAGTTAAAAAAATTGGTCGGAGAGAGCCAAGATACTATCCCCGACTCCCCAGGAGTTGCCTGTATGGACACGCATGTGAAAAAAGTAGTCCTTGCTCGGCAGCTCAGGGCTTTTTCCTGTGCGCTGCTGTTGCTACAAGGACCTTTCCATGTGGTTCCATATGACCTGGTCACTAAAATGGAGCAAACCCTTTGTTTTCCTTCAGTTTTGTTTTTACCTTTCCTTCGTTTTTGGTTAACCTTTTATTTAGCCCTAGGCCACACGTCTTGCACAGCAGGTCAACCTTACAGACTATTATCTGATCCATAGTCAGCTGTTTCTGCCCGGAGAAGGATGAAAGACTTTGTCGAGGAGAACGGACCGAATTCATCTTTTGTCAACATCGCTGATCCCACCGCTTACAATGAGCAACCAGGTCTTAGCCGCCATTCCAGGGTCAAGATAATGGCCCCCGCCTGATTTCATCTAGGGACCGCCTAATAACGTTGGACGAACTGCGGAGCAGCACCATGTAAGAGGCTTGTGTCCGGCCAGAGACTCGTTAATAGTAAGGTTTGTTTTGAATGCAATATTGCGTCGGATTGCTGGATCATCATTGTTACTGTGTATTAATTGTGTTATTGTGTATAGAGTCTGCACTTTTAAGGCCAGCGCATGCTTCTGCGTTTTCAGGGGCCCGCAAGCGCAAGAGCCCTTGCGTGCCCCTTATGTGCTTGCTTGCATCGCCCAATTTTTCTAAATATACGGCAAAGCTTCGCAAGCCTCAAGCAGCCCGCAAGGCTGTGATTGGTCTGCTAACTACATCCTTTCCGGAGTCGAATTTCCGGTTTCATGCCCCATAATACCGGCAAAAACCACGGAAGATTTGGAAGAACAAATATGGATCAAATAGAAGAGCGTTTGGCAGAAGTGATCCGAAAGTGTGACCACTTGTATAACCAGTCACTGACTTGAGGATTTGTCTGCCAGAAAAAGGCTATGAGGAGCCGCAGGGGCGATGTAAATAAACAGTCGACGACGACTGCCACACACAAAGAAGGCGTCTCTATGGCCGTCCTTGACAAAAAACCTTACTCCGCCTAGTGTTCTGGTGGTGAATTGCTAGGCAACACTCGCAATCCTTGGGGAAGCATGAATTAAAACGAGTCCTTCGACACAGCTGCGTGAAAAGCCGCAGACACAGTTGCAGAAGCATGCGCCGGCCTCTACGCAGCGCCGGGGCACTGTAAGACTCGCCACTGTTAGAGCAATAGCGCGCATTTTACGTGTTGGAAGACCAGTACCCTGCTGGACGAATCTCAGATTTCCCGCCTGGTTAACGTGTGGTTAAATAACGACCTTTTTTCCATGACAATGATATAGATCTCCTCTTTATATATATGTGTTTGATTTTCTTTCTTCTCTATGATTCAGGGGACCAGACACTGTGACCAAGCCACTTTGTTTCATCCATTGCCATTTCTGTGACTATCAACAATATTGATATTACATATTGATATTTCAAATTGAGCTGTTTAAATTGAGATAGATTTTTACAGTTTGACTATTGTTCCCCCTATAGTCAGAAATTAATCAGAGCGTCCTACGCTGGTACCTGAGCAATAAATCGCTGCTCACTACCCCCTGTACACCGCACAGCAAACGATGTATACCAAAGCTGAAGATTGAAGGACTCTTTTAAGAGTCATATTACTCAGAAATCAGGATAAAACCAGGATTAAATCGGATAGTTTATGCACAGCTTTTTGCCCTCTCCTAATTCCTCTCCCTTGGCCCTACCCCTAGATATAAAGTGCCTTTTGCTGGGAGTGTCCCCTCCAGCCACAGGAAGAGGACCAACATACAGTGCTGTTAAAAAGTATTTGCCCCCTTCCGAGTTTCTTAGTTTTTTGCATATTTGTCACACTTAAATGTTTCAGATCATCAAACAAATTTTAATATTAGACAAAAATAGAGTTAATACAAAATGCAGTTTTTAAATGACGATTTCATTTATTAAGGGAAAAAAGCTAACCAAACCTACCGGGCCCTATGTGAAAAAGTATTTGCCCCCTCTTGATAAATCCTGAATAAACTCTGATAAACCACATTTTCTGAGTTCAATGTCACTAGCCACATCCATGCCTAATTACTTCCAGAACTGTTTAATCTAGAAATCAGTTAAATAGAAGCTGTCTGACAAAGTTAAGTAGACTAAAATATCTAAAAAAACAACACTTCATGCCGTGATCTAAAGAAATTCGAAATCAGATGAGAAACAAAGTTATTGACATGTAGCAGTCTGGAAAGGGTTACAAAGCCATTTCTAAGGCTTTGGGACTTCAGCAAACCACGGTGAGAGCCATTATCCACATATGGAGAAGACTTGGAAAAGTGGTGAACCTTCCCAGGAGTTGCCGGCCTATCAAAATTACTCCAATAGCACATCAATGACTCATCCAGGAGGTCATAAAAGACCCCAGAACAACATCTAAGGAACTGCAGGCCTCACTTGCTTCAGTTAAGGTCAGTGTTCATGATTCAACAATAAGAAAGAGACTGAGCAAAAATGTCATCAATGGGAGAGTTCCAAGGCGAAAGCCACTGCTGACCGAAAAGAACACAAAGTCTTACCTCACATATGCCAAAAAAAATCTTGTTGATTCCCAACACTTTTGGGCAAATATTCTGTGGACTGATCAAACTAAATTTGAACTTTTTGGAAGGTATGGGTCCTGTTACGTCTGGCGTAAAACTATACAAGAAAGTCCACCTCTGAATGGCTCAAAATAAACTAAATGAAGGTTTTGGAGTGGCCTAGTCAAAGTCCAGACTTAAATCGGATTGAGATGTTGTGGCATGAACTTAAACAAGCCATTTATGCTCGAAAACCATCCAATGTTGCTGACTTAAAAGAATTCTGCAATGAAGAGTGGGCCAAAATTCCTCCACAGCGATGTGAGAGACTCATTGGCAGTTATCGCAAACATCTGATTGCAGTTGTTGCCGCCAAGGGTGGCACAACCAGTTATTAGGCTAGGGGGCAATTACCTTTTCACAGAGGGCCAAGTAGGTTTGGATAGACTTGGATAAACCCTAAGAATTGAGATGGGCTCAAACCCTTACCCTAGAAAAAGTTATGGATGTAAATGTAACAAATATAATAATAAATCAACATCTCATTAGGGGAGAGCGGGGTAATGTGAGACACTTTTTACATATGCTCCCCTCTAGGTGAGCTAAAATGACATGTCATTAAAATGTACACATTTCCCATTAATTCCCATTAGTTTCCTAGCAATGGAAATGATCAGAACGTCTTCAGGACAAAGGGCAGTGAAAATATGACAGTTTTAAAAAAGTGGTCTTGTGTCACTTTACCCCAGCTTAGGGGTAAAGTGAGACAGACCAGAGAAATCAAGGGGGTAAAGTGATCCACTTACTTTTCCACTTTAAAACTACCATAACACATGTTGTAATAGTTAAAATCCTGACAGCTAGATTGACAACCACACATTCCAAAACAAATATCGGACTAGTAACAGAATCATGGGGATTGGTCAATTAAGCACATATATGTGGATGTTATGTTTCATCCACATTGTAAATCATGTGTGGAGGGAATGTGTGCATGTTAAAGATGAGAGGCAAGGGAAAAACCTTATCAGAATCAAAACCAAATCTTACAGGTAAAGCCTGCATAAAACCTTTGCAACTAAAGAATTAATTCTGTCACTTGTCCATCACTACAGACAGATTTTCAAAGAACTCCCCCACTGTAGTTTTATTAAAGGCTGTAGCTCTTCCCAGTGAGGCTGCCTCCGGAGTTCGGACAGAGAGATGGCGACGTTCTAGGAAGCTGCCAAACGACTCTACTCCTAAAGAGGAGAGAATTCATATTATTATATTTAGCTTTGTGGCAAGATCAGTTGGCCTATGTTAACTTACAGAATCATGTGATCTCTCTTGCACACCCTAGCTTACCAGCACATTGTTTCTCTGTCCAATTGGCAGGGACAGGATTATTGTTTTTCTCTGCGAATTCAAATGCCAGTTCACGGCACTTAATTGGAGCAAGGCCATGGAACTGGTCAGCTAGTTGTGTCAAGTGTTTGGCAAGCTCCTCCTCCTTTCTCTTTTTTTTGAATGAATCTTTTGAGGGTTGTCTTTTCAATATTTCTATCCCTTCCGATTTTCTTAAGGATTTCTTTCTTTGCATGACCTTAGCGGCTGCACTCTCCATCTCTGCGAGGGGTGTGTGGCCCCAGGTTGTCTTCCTGGTGTAGTTTCTAGGCATGATGGCTTTTCAACAATGTTTAAGACATTACAAATAAAACATATGTAATGTAATATTACACTAAAATATGTTTAAGAATAAACTTAACTTGTGCTTCATGCATTTGTCTCACTTTACCCCACAGCCACCATTTTAGAAAAAACAACACCTCTTAGCAATTCAGGCTAATCTTCAGCTAGCATCAATCACATGGTTTTACATGTTGGAAGTTCATCAACTTGTATGATATAAGTTTTTATACCTGAAGCAATTTGTTTTGACACAACATTTGATTAAGTTCAAAGCAAGAACATTTTATTTTACATGCATAAAACATACTAACTACAGCACCAGCAACAACTTCTCCTTCATGGCAAGGGGGGAATGGGAGGGGCTTGAAAACATAATGGTCACATGACCACGAATGTGTTCCTTGCCTAGATACAGGGGGTGTCTCACATTACCCGATGTCTCACATTACCCCGCTCTCCCCTACACAAGAAGCATGACGTTTCCATGATCACAACCTTTTGTAGCCCTCAACTGACAATACCTGAAATGCTGGATACAAAAAAGGTGTCCATTTCATACACTGACAAGATTTCCAACAAAAGTCGCACATAACAGACCTTTCCTGTGGAGCGGACACCTTTCCAGATGCAGAAGTAACAGGCCCCCCAGCAGGCCAGGAGACACAGCAACAACTCCCATTTCACGTTGCCAACCTCGTTTATTCCTCCAGACATGGACAACACTCCTCTCCTGGGGACACCAGACAGACCGGTGGTTACACATCTGTTGAATAACTGTCTTCGAGAAGTACAGAGTACACTTTACACATGTAATCCATTACTGACAACCTACATAATATATAATGATCTTAGTGTGACATTTGACTCACTCCCAGAACTCAGAGGCCGAAGACTTAGTAAGATTTTCAGACGTCCAATTTACTGGATGGTTGCCACTGTGTACTGCAGTCCAGTTTGCAGATGTGAGGTCCACACATCTGTCTGTTGAAAGGAAAACGAATGGGTTAGGGTTGTTGGGACCAAGAAACAAAAAGATTGTGATAATTTTGCACATGCAAATGAGGAAGTGACTGAACCACACAGTAAAGAAAATAGAGAAGTCAAAATCCGGGTCGATGTCAAGCAGATCCCTATTGCCCGGTGTTAAAGTGTAGAAAGAAAGGGTGGAGGGCAGCAGGGTCAAATAACTCTGTTTGAAGAGAAAGTTGTATTTCATGTGATGTTGTCACAGGCGTTCTAGTCCTGATGACCACCCGAAGTGCTTTACTGTTTTTATATTCATCAATCACACAAGCATTCATATAGTGGATCTATGTGCAGCACTTTCTCTATGAGAAGGAGCAACAGCCGCTAGGGTATTGGGATCAGCGCCGCCGCTCCCATAGCACGCACTACGCGCTGTGCGTAGGGCACCAAGTCCTGAGGGGGCACCAAAAAATACGCAACTGAAAAATCATCATAGTTATAATAATTATGTAGCCGAGCGTTTTGGTTGTATCAACCCGTGCTTATTGTCCTGGAGTCAGTAACATGCTTCCCCACCTCACATGTTGCCTCCTGTCAGACAGGAGGTCTGTGATCCACCTGCAGGTGGAGTCAGGCACACTCAGCTGGGAGAGCTTGTCCTCTAGCAGATCCGGAATGATGGTGTTGAAGGCAGAGCTGAAGTCCACAAACAGGACCCTGGCGTGGGTTCCTGAGGAGTCCAGGTGCTGGAGGATGAGGTGAAGGGCCATGTTTACTGCCTCGTCTGCAGACCTGTTGGCTCTGTAGGCAAACTGCAGGGGGTCCAGGAGAGGGTGAGTGATTGCTTTGAGGTGAAACAGCACAAGGCGCTCAGATGCCTTCATCACCACAGAGGTCAGGGTGACAGGTGTTGGGATTTTAAATTTTAGTTTCTCTCTTTCTTCTTTGCTGTGGTGTCCTGGAGTGTGGGCATCAAGGCAAAGGACTGAGAAAACTCATCAAGAAGGCAGAGTCTGTGGTTGGCTCTAAGCTTGTCACCCTGGAGGAGGTGGTGGAGGACAGGATGTTGGCAAACTGCTGGCAATCATGGACAATCCCTCTAACCCCCTCCACAAAACACTGGACAAACTAAGGAGCAGCTTCAGCCACAGACTCATTCAACCCCGCTGCTCTAAGGAACGATACAGGAAATCGTTCCTCCCAACTGCAATAAGACTGTACAACTCATCTACCTCTGTCAGAGCCACCATCACAGAACTGCACTAAAATACCTGTCTCCTTGCACTGTGTACCCTGTACAACACTCCGCTCCACATACTGGAACACTTAATTCAATCATATGTGATATGTGTTAATATAAACCATATTGATACTATATATAATTTATACAATAATATTGTCTTTTGCACACTCTGTCTACATATTCTTACACTCATAGTATATTATATTATCTATTGTATAGTCAAATACTTATATTTATACCTCTACTATATATCATATCATATTATATCATATTCTTTGTATATACTTTGTATATATAAGTCTATATACACATATTTATACATGTGTACATGTTATTATTATTGTATTTACTATTATTATTATATATACTGTTGCTGCCATTATTACTATATACTGCTATTATACTGGTATAATTACTATCATATATAATTATATATTATGTTATATCATATACTATATATAATGTACTATTTGAATTTTTATATACTGTCTAACAATAACATTACCATCATATCATCAGTACTATTACCATAATCTTGCCATTGCAGCTTATCTACCTATTTATCTTGTGTTTCTGTTTTTTATTCTTTCTACCTCAATATTTATTTTATTTTTTTTATTTTATTCTATTGTATTGTATTTTATTGTATTCAAATATACCTGCTGCTATGACGATTTAATTTCCCTTCGGGGATGAATAAAGTAATCTATCTATCTACTATCATCTATCTATCTATCTATCTATCTATCTATCTATCTATCTGTGTCTGACTGAACTCACCTTTCAGCTCAGTTAAACAGAAAAAACGTCAATGTGCCAGAAGGAGACCGTTAATAGGTCTGGTCGCGTGTCCCTCAAAGGGCAGTCAGCCATAGAGAACCAGAAGAGGGGACATGAAAGTACTCATTGCAGCAGTTTCTTCGACTTTAAGCCACTGATAAATCTTCTTAGTTACCAATTCCCTGAAATTAAGTCTCGAAAAGGTGTAAAATATGGGCCCTTTAAGTAAGATACAACTCTGTCTCTAATTGGTATTCTCCAATTCCTTTTGTTGAGTCAGGGCCCTAGTTGGTTAAACCTTTTGCTTACAAAATCAATCAGAACATCTGGCAATCCTGCCTCGCTACAGCTATGGTCCTCAGTCTATGTAGCGACACTCTGCCTGCTTACTGGCTCTGCTTGTGCGACAGCGCTAATATCTAAACGTACAACAAGCTCAAATCGGGCAGTGTTAAGAAATAAGGAGAACTATGTAGAGTTATGATACATATGCGAAATATCGATTCCGTACTGGCTATAGAATTGTGGATCATCTTTTTACCCTTGCTGACATCTGTGGGTGTCATGGGAGTAGGATCGCCCAGTCAACATGTTTTTTGTGGATTTGGAGAGGGCATATGACTGTGTCCTCAGGGGAAACCCTTCAGGATCCTGGAAATCTTTGTGGACCGGGGTAGTTTTCAAGTGTAAGCAGTCAGCACTGTTCTCTTCCACATAATGGTGGATTGCTCTCTAGAGGCGGAGGGTAACTTGCAGCCCCATGTAAAGTATCTTGGGAGAAGATGGAGAGCAAGATAGAAAGGCAGTTGGGTGCAGCATTAGCCATAAGGCTGAGGTTATGTTTTACCATTTAATTTATGTCTGACCCTCATCTATGTTCATGAGCTCTGGGTAGTAGACAAATGAACAGGATTGCAAATACAGGTTAAAATAATTAGGTTTTCCCATCAGGTTGCTGGACTCATCCATAGAGATAGGGTGGAGTTTGAACAATGATGAAAATATCAATAAAAACAAATTTTGTATAGCACAAATTGTATAGCACAAATCACAATTGGCCTCACAGGGGTTAATATGGTGCAACATCCTCTGTCGTTGAACCTCAATGAGTCCCGTAAAACTACAAAAAAAAATTGTAACCTCAGAGAGTCTCAAGTGAGAGATCTATTTCGAAAGCACGATAGATGTCATATGTAACAGAGCTCTGGATCTGCAAAGGGGACAATTGGGATGGTTTGGGCAAAGGGCATATAATCATGATTCCTTCCTTAGGAGGTTTACCAGACACATCAAACTGGGACTTCATATATCCCATCTAGCTTTGGAATGACTTGGGATCCCCCAGGAGGAGCTAGAAAGCATGGCTGGGCAGAGGAATGAGTGGAATTGTAAGCTGCCTCTAAGACCCAATTTCGGACAGGCAGAGGAAAATGCATGGATGGATTTGGAAATACGCTTCTGCTCTGCACTTGAAACCATTCGGGTGGATATTAAGTACATAGTGTATATTAATGAAAAACCCATGCTGACCTGTGTTCCAAGGATTGTTGCAAGTAGCCCAGGGCAGAGTGGCCCTGAAACAGTAAATGAGGTATAGGAGGGCCCAGGCCAGGACAATGCTGTAGAGTCTGGAATAAAGCTGGATCACCATGATAGCATAACCAGTTCCTGGAGGAAGAGAACATGTAAAATACAGTATCAAGTTCCTATTGTGATATACAGCTCAGAAATATGACAGCTACATAACCATGATAATACTGTTAGAACCTCTCATAAATATACAGACATTGGGCCTCGTTCACCAGTTATTCCTTATTAGCAGAGGTGATCTGTCTGTGATGCATTTCTTTTTTCATTTATAATAAGTGATAAAGAGCTACATGCCAGGAAAATACTATAAATCCTGAATTAGAGTGGTAATTTAAATCATATTATCCAACTGTGGAATTGAAGAAATTTTTTTTATTATTATTTTGCACAATCATGTCTGTAATTAAGTTTGCGCATGTGTGCTTTTGAGTGTGCATAGATTATATTCTTAACCAAGGACATTTCTCTCTGAGAGGACTATTTGTGAGTGTCAGAATATTTATAAAAAACTGTTTGAGTGTATGAGTGAGGCCCAATGGTGATAGACAAGTTTGAAGTCAGAAAGTCAGCTCTCATTAACTTAAATAGTTTTTAAGTCAAATATTTGTTATTGACAACTTGTAAAATTAGTACTTGATGCCTTTGCCTTGTTTCCCTCTGAGTATCATGACACTTTGCATGTGTAAAGGTGATACAGATCTTTTTTTAGCTTTTTTTTTCTGGAGTTACAGCAATAATCTTCCTTATTGATCCATGTTTATCACAGTGAGCAAAGCGATACAGCACTGTACTTTTTCAACTCCGCATCTGCCAAGGAACCCATCCTTTCTCAGAACATGAAAAAAAAATGTGTCTCTGTCTTGCATTGATTTAATTTTTTGTTATATCAAAAAGAAGATGAAAAACACCTTATATATAGTTTTGAAAGGAAAAAAACAATGATCAAAAGCTGCATGGACCATTAATGTTATCAGTACCAACAGTACCATTAGTAAAACCTTTGGAATGTGGAAGAACAGGCAGATTGTGAGTGTGCTGAAAAAGATAATGTAATGCAGTCATGACAACATGAAGCTGTATCTCAAAAGAAAACTTCGCACAACTTTGAAGATCTACTCAATGTTAGTATGGTCGTTAGCTCAATTATAGTCCATATACAATAAAACATTAAACATATGTTGTTGCCCGCTGTGGCAATGGATGGATTGTTGGCATCTGTAGGTCCCTAAACAAGTAGTAAATTTACAAGTATTTACAAGAAGTAAATAGACAAAAATGCTTTTGAAACTGGCAATATAATTAGAAACGATAATTACCCTTTGCAATTGGGCATACTTTGTCCCAGCAGGTGATGGCGCCCTCTTGTGTTAACTGACCGATCGTATTCTCCAGCAAGTAGAGTGGCACACCACACAGCACAGCAAAGAAGATATAAGGCAACAAAAAGACACCTGCAGACACAATAATAGGCTACATGACATCAGCTGTTGATAAAGTGAGTACATGGATGATTTACATTCACACATAATGGATTAAAATAATTATAACGAAATTATATTATAAAAAAAATTAACCCATCCCTTCATCTAGCGATGCTCCCCTTTGCCCATCTACTGCAGATTGATCAATCAGGTATTCTCCTAATTGTTATATTTCTTATTTAATCTACAATCAGTAAGATTTGTTGGAAGTTTTTAGAAACTGATGGTGTCACTGTTTGATAAATCAGAGAATAACAGAAATGGCTGCTCTCTTAGCATATGTGTAGTATGCAATCCTGCACACCTGCCACACAAAAAGGGAAAGTATGCCTGTTTGCTAACAATGGTAGACTTGTTTACTGATGTTATTCCGAATTCTTCCTGCAGAGGAAAGTTAAACATTTATGGGTGTTAAACCTCAAGGTATCTTATGTTTAGAGAGCTAAACGATCTTTTGCGATTATGAGGTACAATAAGCTCTAAAGATATGATAGAATAACAATATTAGGGAGAATATATTCTATATATTCCATATATATACCAAGATTTTTTTTCATATTTCAATGGTTGTCCAAGACTTGTGTCAAAGATCCGTTATAAATGCAGGACATTTTACAGGTTACGAGTAAACTTTTACCATACTGATACCATATTCACTGGTATCTTTATAATTGTAAATAGCTAACTCTATATTTTTTTAATAGCTATTGAAAAAAATGAGACAAAAGTGTGTATTTATTAAACTAATTAAGAAAAAGGGTAATATATACCAAAATTGCTGCCTCTAAAATAAAAATCCCAATGCGTTATGTTCTATAAACAAGGTTTCATTAACGATAAAGACCAATATAACTGTGGTATCTGACATCTATGCTCTCTAAGTCTTGTTTCAACTTGAGCTGAATTTTTTTAGTTTATTACGCAGAATAGAACAGTTAATCGTCATTAAAGGAACTGCCCTATCCTGGTTCATATTCAATTTTACAGATAAATTCTTACAAATCTGGATGACCTGCAATTTTCTCTTATTAAACTCAGATAAAACAGAGGTTCTAATGCATGGCCCTAAACACCTTAGAGATACATTATATAATGATTTAGCTGCCCTAGACGACCTTGCCCTTGCTTCCAATGAAACGGTCAGGAATCTGGGAGTTATCTTAGATCCAGATTTGTCCCTTGATTCTCACTTAAAACTAATTTCTAGGACTTCCTTCTTTCACTTCTGTAACAATCTGAAAAATTGGTGTCAATGGCCTGTCTCAAAAAGATACAGAAAAACAAGTTCACGCCTTTGTTACATGCAGACTTGATTATTGTATCTCCTTATTATCAGGCCCCACCGGTAAGTCGTTAAAGACTCTGCAGCTTGTCCAAAATGCTGCTGCACGTGTCCTGACAAGAACCAGTAAAAGAGATCACACTTCTCTTGTATTAGCATCGCTACACTGGGTCATGATTTTGTAGGCATCTGATGGTGGATAATGCTGCTAGATCCTGATGTGGATTATGACGATGGATTCTGGATTATGGTGGCATCTGATTGTGGTGGATCTTGATCTTGTTGGCAGCTGATGGACTATTATTTACAACAAGACAGATTGAAATACAATATGCCTAATCACATACTATACCATTACTGACAATAACCCCTCAATTCATTAGTCAATGCTTCTCCCTTCATTTCTATCAGACATTTTCTTATGTAAAAATACTTTAACATAGACACATGTAATCCTCTGGGAAAAGCAGTTGTTACCAAAACACTTATTTATAGTATTATTTATATTTCCTCCTTACTGAGAATTCCTTTTATTTAATTAACAATTCTGTTTTATTCTTCTGTATTTAATTTATTATTATTAAGTCATTTCCTTTTTGCTCAGGAAGTGTTTCCGGTCAAAAAACTTGACAACAAGTGAGTCTATTGGTTCAAGGTGAAAAAACTGCATGTTATTGGTGTAAAACGGTCTAAGTCCCGCCTCCTCACTCGAGAGGTGCAGTCGAGTGTGGAGACAGACGGAGCCTGATGAGAAGTGGAGAAGTTGGAATTACGGAGCGATATTACTGCTACTGGTACTCGATATAAAACTGAACAAAGAGAAGTTAGAGTATGTTTGAACCATAAGATGTTTATCAACTACTGAGAGGACCTGGAGAGCAGCTTAGAGCACCGTTTATTCTTCCAGCATTCATCTACCTTGCTGTCAGTGTGGTAGGACTGTGGGGAAGGACCTCAAAGGACAGTTGAATCTAGCAGAACATCCTATTTTTTGAGGATTACTTTTATTTTCTGGGTGCATCCATTTAAAAAGACATTTCTAATTTTACTAAACTGAATGCCGGCAATGTTGTAAATATTTTGTGTGTTAATACAATTGTTTTCATTTAAACTTAACTCTGTGTTCTGGTTTCTCATTGTGGTGTCTGATTCCTGTTAATTACTCCTCCCTACGAATCTGGGTTATACTGGTCCAGTGTGCACATACCCTCCATGTGGGTTACACACACTTTCCATTTTAAAAGATTTTCTAATCAATGTTGTATATATTGTTATTTTGCTGATGTTCCCATTGACACGCAGCATCTCTGTCTGTCCTTGGAGAGGGATCTCTCACATGTGGCTCTCTCTGAGAGTTCTATGTTTTTTCTAGCCCTGTTAATAGTTTTTTCTTCTTTCTGTAAGATTCAGGGTTTCCCCCAGTGTTTTATAGGCCTGGCGGGCCGCCAGGCTTTTCTCCCGCCCCGCCAGGCTAAGTGTTGCTTGTTTGGTGTATTTTCCATCACCTGAACCTCCAAAACCACGACCTGTCTCTACCACGCAACAACTTTCGCAACAACTTTCACGAGACATGTCACGGAGAAAGGGTCAAAAAAGCTTGGACTCTTTCTTTTTCCGGAGGCGGGGGAGCACTGGAGGAGACGAGGGGCCGCTCGTTCACCCCCAGGCCAAGCGGAGCGCATCGCCAGCGAGCCGACCGAGCCGCGGCTCGATGATGAGGCAGAGCCAGAGCTAGTTAGCGCGGATGTTAGCATGTCGGATGTTAGCACGCCGGATGTTAGCACGCTGGAGGTTAACGCGTCGGATGCAGCCTGCTGCGAGCCGCGATGGGAAACATCGAAGTAGCGGATTTAACCCAAAGTGGTTAGGTGACCCATTGAAACTCCTGTACTACGTACAGGCAAGATGTGCTAAACGCACATATTGGGTCTCTACACCATCGGACAAGCATTGAGATGGCAGCAAGCAAAAGTAAACATAAAAAAAAATGTCTTAAAATAACACAATTGTCATAATTTCAAAATTCCTGTCAACTTTCGGCCGTCGGTCGGCCGTCGGTCAGCCGCCGGTCTGCTTCTCTAGCGGCCCTACCACCAGGCTTAGCAAGTTTTCTGGGGGAAACCCTGAGATTGGTAGTTTTTCCTTAATCTTGTTGAGGGTTAAGGGCAGAAGATGTCCCCGACCTGTTTTAAGCCCTATGGGACAAATTGTAAATTGTAAAAATGGGCTACAGAAATATCAATGTCTTGTAGAGAGCCGGAATCAGAACCAGAAAGTTCAAAAGTAACGCTTAACTGTCATTAAAAACCAGCATCCATCTCCTTGAGGTGATGAATGAAGAGTTGTCTCTGGAAAGACAGAGTTTAGTGTTTAGTGAAGCTGGTAAACATGAGAAGCTAGGCTCCTTTATTGTATGAAAACTGATTGAAAATCGAGCCCAACAGAATTAACCAGCATTTGCGGTTGCAGAGGACTGTTGCCAAGTTAAAGTTACATAGTTTTCCTCAAAGAAATCTTGGTCTGAACCTTCCTCTATGAAGCTAATACTTGATAATTAGAACTAGAGACAAAGTACAGGTAAATCTTATGAGAAGTCATTAATTCTGCAGGTAGTTGGTAATAAGATGAATGTTTGTGCAAAATTAAAGTACAAAAGTACCAAATTAATTAAAGACATTCCAAGACAGGTCTGAGCAGGCTTCAGTGGTAGGCATATTTGTGTCTCACTAAAAATGCTGTCAGGCAACATAGGAGGGCCTCCTTAAA
Source organism: Pseudopleuronectes americanus (assembly GCA_038501795.1). Classification (NCBI taxonomy): domain Eukaryota; kingdom Metazoa; phylum Chordata; class Actinopteri; order Pleuronectiformes; family Pleuronectidae; genus Pseudopleuronectes; species Pseudopleuronectes americanus. The sequence continues at coordinate 17,586,770 of CM076732.1, read as the reverse complement.
AATGTATTAGACCTGCCTGTTCCGGATTGAGCTCCAGAGAGAGACAGATAATGGACTTATGACAAGTGATATATCACCAATACCTCAAATAAAGTCCCAGAAAAGTGTAAAATATGGGGCGTCTAACTTTTCCTCAAATACCATTAGATTAATGATGAGTTATTTGTTATTATACACATCTTTAACCAGGTTTACCCTGCAATGAAGGAAAAAATAGTTCAACTTACCTCCTCCATTCTTATAGCAAAGGTAGGGAAATCTCCATACATTGCCCAGACCTACCAAATGGCCTGCAGCTGCCAGAATATATTCCCTTTTCTTGATCCACTGTTCCCTTTTATTTGCTTTGGTCTCCATGTCTTTGTTCGCTCCTCAGAGCTCTGCTCAGTACTGTCAGCACACACCTCAGTCATCTGTCAGCACTATACTAATTATAGAGGGAGGTGCTACAAGTACTGCAAATACTTGTTTGTTGTACCGTCAATCATGCAGTAGGATCTACATACTTCACGCATTCCCTCATCACTTCGATGATAATTGGGATTATCTTAGGCATCTAATTAGGACACCTTAAGGAATTGTTCAATGCTTCACACTGTGACGTTTGTGTTTGTCTGTTTGTTTCACAGACAAGAGACATGATGTACATACACTGACATGAGTACAAAAAGGTAAAAACTGCAGTGGGTCAGAGGACGTAAGCTGAGTCAGTTTTGGTGTGTGTCTGCATGTCAGTGTGAAAAAGAGAATAAGTGAGCGTGCAGAGTCAGAGGGCACTGAATGAAATGAATAATATACTGTATATTGTCCTGCCCTGTGGAGTGCATATTCAGCAGACATTATTGTATATTACTTCCCCTTGTGGTTATTCAGCAGGGCAGGAGCTTAAAGCAGGGCCTTTCCACCAGAGTTAATCAAGTGTCCCTGCGAAATGCTTAGGAAGTTCAGGTTCAGGGGTGCGATTTATAAAATAGTTCATGGTATTCATACTAAAGGTGTACCTGCGCAAAAAAAGACGGAAATGGTGCACACAAAAGAAAATGCTTATTTCTAAAACTGTGCCCAAGCATATGGAGGACCATACATGACTTAAGTATAAATAAATAAATGTATAAATAAATAAAAAAGGAAATAAATTAATTAATAGAGAAATAAATAAATAAATACGTTAATAACAACAGAAATGTCTAAATAAATGTCTTAAATATATTTGCTTAATTTCATTTTCATTTTCAGTGTCCTTATGCTAATGAGAAAGGCGGGCCTAACTTCAGTCTCGAGCAGGATTGGTCAACTGAGCTACACACACACACACACAGGCCCCTGCGCTGCGCCACAAACACACTCGCTCAGAGACACAAGCAGTGACTGAGACTTCAGATCTTCACCGTGAAACAGCCGCTCAGTGTCTTTGTAAAACAGTGGAAACAATGAAAACACAGAGTTTCTCTGGTCTCATCTGCTCAGAGATCAGCTGCTTCATGATCAAAGCAGAAGCTGCAGGTGGTTTGTACCGAGCTGGAGTTTTTGTTTTCTCCTTCTCCACTCGGCTCGCTCCCTGTGCTCAGTAGAACACGAGACGTGACGCTCACAGTCAGAACCACTAAGAGCTAAATCATCCCAATAAAAAATAACCTTAACTAACCCTCTGAACTGGAATTAGTTCATTTTAAGTGTGAACTGGCTCAACGCTGCAAACAGCTACTGGACACCAGACCGCATTGAGAGGCAGAAGTAGTAGGGCTGGATCATTACACTCTTGTAACCAATCCTGCATGAGACTGCGGTTAGGCCCACCTTTCTCATTAGCATAAGGACAGTGAAAATGAAATGAAGCAGGGAAAAAATAAATGTGCAAATATATTTAAGACATTTATTTAGACATTTCTGTTGTTATTAACGTATTTATTTATTTATTTCTGTATTAATTAATTTATTTCCTTTTTTATATTTATTTATTTATTTATTTATTTATTTATTTATTTATTCATTTATTTATTTATTCATTTATTTATACATTTATTTATTTATACTTAAGTCATGTATGGTCCTCCATACATGCACACCTGAACGCAATGTTCACTTTATAAATCACAGTCCAGCTGGAAATGTTCATACTTGGATCTGCCTCCAAGTCCACCCTCCACAAACCCACTTTCAACCATAAATGGTCAATGCAAAGCACATCATGAATATTAACTGATCCTGTTGACCAATGGGTATCCATCTTGCGTCCTGACAGAATCACAGCATCAAGCCAAGAGAAGAGGAAGCAGAACTTTCTGACACTCACATCGAGGTGTTTGTTAGAGAGGTTGATTTTATGGGACAGCAGTGATGTCACTAATAAAGAATATACACTGATACTCTTCTGCTGATGTGGATAATACAATGTGTGAGAGAGAAGACGATAGAAAGAACAGAGCCTGAAGTAAAAAAAATTATCCAATTCAAAGAAATAACTCTCAGAATGTGAGATAAATTGTTGTATTGACTGTATTTAAGTCATCCAAAACTGCAGGATTATTAAATTCAGAGACAGCTGTGATGTCCCAACCCATCTGTAAAATTTAACAGAATTATTACTATATGATTGTGTTTGTACTGGGATGTTTTGGTTCCGTGGGTCGAGCTTTTTGTTACTCAGTGGCGTATAAAGTACTTGAAAGCCATACTTGAGTAAAGGTACAGATATCAACAGGCCAAATTTCAGACAGAATAATTGAACTGGACTTCCGGTGTAGCGACTAATGGAGTAGGACGCGTTTCTCTGAGCTCCTGCAACAACTTTAAAAAAATCTATTTTCGGTACAGCTTTTACATCTTTCTTCGGTGTGTATTTTCCCCACCTTCATAATCTGAATTTAACGCCGTCTTTTTGCCGACCAAAATGCCTCCTAAAACCAAACCACCTGTACAACCGCCGCGGCCTGCTTCACACTCCGCATCCCCTGCCTCGTAGTGACCCCCCCTCCTGCCTGGTCGAAGCCGCCGGGGGCACTCCTTCACACGACTTTAAGGCCGAGCTGCTAGCATCACTCCGCGTTGAGATGGCGGCTATTTTCAAAACTGAGCTTCAGGCTGCCTTGAACGAGAACTTGTCAAGCATCAAGACTGAGCTGCAGGCGGTGAAGTCGGAGTTATCTTGCAGCATTACAAACATCCAGTCTGATGTGCGTACTCTGAAGAGCACCGTAGGTGAAATGGAAACATCGCTTTCCTCCTGTGCCGATGACATTACAACCTTACAGGCTAAAGTGGAGCATCTGTCAACTGAACTGTTAAGACTGGACAATAAATGCGAGGATTTGGAGGCGAGATCACGACGCAATAGCATACGGTTAGTGGGAATTCCCGTAGATTTTTCCACCTCTTCTGCTGCTACGGATATTTCCTTTCTGCTTAAGGAGGCTTTTAAGCTGGAGAAGGAGCCGCTCGTGGACCGCGCTCATCGCACTCCCCAGCCGAAGCCGAAGCCCGGAGAGCGCCCGCGCCCCATAATCGCTCGTCTACACAATCATACAGACTGTGTGGACATATTGCGCCGAGCCAGGGCCCAGCAACGGATCAAGATTGGAGAGTTGAGTTTCTCTGATTTTTCCCGACCATACCCCGAAGACGGCTCGTGCCCGAGCCGCCTTTAATGATGTCCGACGCCGGCTCCGCGAGATACCGGGGATCCGCTATGGTCTGCTACACCCGGCACGAGCTGGAATATTAAAGGCATGGGGAGTCCAATTAAGAGATCAAGGATATTTGCTCATTTGAAACGTCTTAAAGCGGACTTAGTGTTTCTGCATGAAACCCACATGCGCACTAAAGATCAGGTCAGACTTAAATGTCCCTGGGTTTCTGAGGTGTTTCACTCCAATTTCAACTCTAACGCCGGGAACACACCAGACGCCGAAGCGACGCCGAAGCGTGGCGGAAGCGCTAATCCCTTGCGCGTCGGCGCTTGGTTGAACACACCGGAGGCGTAAGCGACGCCGAGGCGTGGCGTTAATCCCTTGAGCGGCTGGCGCTGGGCTCTTCACATCGGACTCGCATTTCCCCATGCCGGTCACCCTGCCGATTCTGCTCCGCGATCACATATACAGCCCAGTCTCTATTTCTCTTTTTACCTATATGACATGTGTGGCTGTAGTGGATGGGCAGAGCGGGACATTTAATAATGTGATTGGTAAAAGTGGTCAAAATAAAACTCCAAGACAACAGAAGGTGAATACAAAGTATGGGATGCATATTTGATAATTTATATAATATAAAATATGTCGTCAATATCGTTTAAAATAATTTTTCAGTGTGTTTCCTGGTGCTTGACGCTAGCGTCAAGCGGAAAAAATAGACTCGACGCCGAAACGATCGCTTCACGGCGCTAGGCAGCCGCGGCGCACCGCCACGCTTTGGCGCCCGGTGTGTTCAGCGCGGCGGTTTAACATGGGAGTGGATGGGAGCTAGAGGCTTGACGCTGCGCTTCCGCCACGCTTCGGCGTCGCTTCCGCGTCCGGTGTGTTCCCGGCGTAAGGCCAGGGGGTTGCTATTTTAATTGGTAAGTCAATTCAGTTTTCAGCTTCTAAGGTGATATCAGACAAAAACGGCAGATACTTAATTGTTACAGGTACGCTATTCCATATTCCCATTTTATTAGTTAACATATATGCCCCCAATTTCGATGATCCTGACTTTATGAACAAGTTATTTGAACGTCTTCCCTCATTGAACAACAGCCTCCTTATAATTGGCGGGGACATGAACTGTGTAATTGATCCCAACCTAGACCGCTCCAACCCACGAACTCTGACCCCTTCTTCAATGTCGAGGTCACTTTCAGATTTTGTGTCCAAGAACGGTTGCACGGATCCTTGGAGATTTTATAACCCTCGTACCAAGGAATATTCCTTCTTTTCTCAGATGCATCAATCTTTCTCTCGGATTGATTATTATTTTATTGATGCTAAACTAATTCCCAAAGTACAGTCTGTTAATTATCATCCTATTGTTATTTCTGACCACGCCACTCTTTCTTTAGATATTCAGTTCTCTTCACAACCCCGTTACTCAACACCTTGGAGGTTCAATACATTACTTCTCTCAGATGATAGGTTCACCAAATTTATTACAACTAAAATTGATGATTATATCTCTCTAAATCAAAATGATATGGAACCAGTTTCAAGTTCACTGCTGTGGGAATCATTAAAAGCATACTTGCGGGGACAAATTATTTCCTTCTCTGCCCACTTGAATAAGTCCAGTAAAGCCAAATTGCAAGAACTCTCTATCAATATCACCAAATTGGACCAACAACTCGCTACTTGCCCCTCTCCCAGTTTACTTAAACAGCGTATTGATTTAAAGACTGAATTTGATCTCATCACCACTAGTGATGCAGAGCGACTTCTTTTACGATCACGCTCCACATATTATGAACATGGGGACAAGGCAAGTCGGCTCCTGGCAAATCAACTACGTCGCCAGGCAGCCTCACGTATGATCCCTCAGATAAAAGATTCATCTGGCTCATTGCATAAAGATCCGGCCACCATTAATTCTGTCTTTCACTCATTCTATTTCTCTTTATATAAGTCTGAATCTCCACCTGATACCACTGAGTTGAATTCTTTCCTAGATAGCCTCAACTTTCCTGTGATAAGCTCAGATGCTGCTGTCGTATCTTTCAAGCAGCAGTGTCTTGTCGAAGTCGGTGTTTGAAGAGAGGAGACGCGGACCCAGAACTTGCAGCATAACATAATTTATTACACAGAAGTTTCACAGGTCAGACAGACACCATGGTATGCCCGGAGAAATCACAAAGGCCAGATAGTGAAAATCTGCCTTGCCTCTGCAGGCAAGACCTTTTAAAGAGGAGGTGTTGCAACAGAACTATAGATAAAATGACGTAGCACATAGGGTCTATGCCTATATGTGGACATATTTTTTAGGAACTTAAGATGAAGTCACCAGCTAGATGTTTACCTTCCCTTAACAGACCAGATACTATCCCATAACCCCTAGGTCAAAGAACATTCCAAGGATGGGGAGAAATAACCCAAACACATGACATAACACTCACAAAGCCCAAGAACTTCAGAATCAAGTAGCCTAAGATGTTAGCGTGCCTTCATTGTATATAAACATGTTAAGTAGGTCCATTTCGAATTTACGACATATTCCCCCCTACGAGGCTTAACAAAGTCTCGTAAACATACAGTTGTATAATTCCAATAATAAAGCAACTGTGTGTAGGAGTGAGAGTGAAAAACCTGTCAGGCAGCTATCTTTCCTGTAATATCCATCAAACAATTTCAGACAGGAAAATTCTCTCACAGTCCCTCTGCCTCGGGCAACCATACACAGTACTACACCACTGAACTGAGGAATTCTAGGAAATTGTGTAAGGAAATTACTTAAAAATACAAATACATATGGAACTCTCAGCAAATAAAAACAAAATAATGTCCAAGGTCAGCCTGGTCGTCCCATTGGAGCTTCCAATGGACCTTTCCCTGCCTAGCACCACTATCCTTAAAGATTGAGAAAAATAAAACATCTGAGGTCCCAGTACATTTACTCAATAACAGAAAATATAATTTTCCAAGTAATTAACACACAAAGAATATAATTCACTTTTAATATCACTCATGCAATATATGTAAGACATAATAATGTATAACACTGCAGTTTCTCAGCAGCATTGACTCTCAGTTGTAGTAGTAGTATTGATGACGTGTTGAATCTGGATATTTTATCTTTGTTCAGAGTCCTTCAGTCCACTGGTATTATTCATTTGAATTGTCTGAATCCATTCAACACATCGAAGTCCCTGAACATCATCACTAGAGATGAGCCGGATACTCGGCTGAAACGAGTATCCGGTACGGATAAAGCACTTCTGCCGAGCACGAGTATTATACGAGTAATACTAGTCAATATCTGTGCTCGGACTGAATGAAAATCCTCACACAGCGTCATCAGCACTCCTCCCCTTAACACACCGCTCTGCTCACACACTCACAGAACAGCTCTCTGTCTCTCAGTCACTCAGGTTTACGGGTCTTTTCCGTTAACGTTTAGGGTTTATTCAGCTTGAAGTTTGTTTTTATTTCAGTTTGTACTTACTTATTAACCAGTAGAGTTCTGTTAAACGTGGGTTCGTTCAGACGTGGTGCTGGTAGAAAGCGACTCGCGTTGCGACTCTGCCTGTCAGAGATTTTTTTTTGTGGCACGTTCGCGTGACTAGGTTTAGTAAGACGTGAATGATATTCGTTCACAAGTAATAATTACATGTTTCGTTATTTTAACTTTTTTGTACTTTACTTACAGTTCAGTGCAGCGTAATTATTTGCATTGATAATTAAATGCCAGTGTGAAAATAAATGACCATTTAAAATCATCCAAACTTGAGTTCTTGTGATAATATCGCCCCGGCTGCTCAGATGTGGCGGGCCCCACCCGCGGCGACCGGCTCACCGTCGCTCCGGTACACGAGGAGCAGCGGGGGCCCTGCTCAGGGGGTCCTCGTAGCCGCATCACGACAGGCTCTCACCGAGTAAACCGTCAGTTGGTTCTAACCAGTTTTATTTTACTTCACGCACTGAGTGTCTGACACTTTCTAGGTAGTAGTGGTATAAAAAATATTACAAATTAAGCTACACACACACACACACACACACTCCCCCTCTCTCTCTCTCTCTCTCTCTCATGATCAGTGATACAGAATAATGAGTGATACAGAGAGTATTTCAGCTGACAGTGGGTTAAATCACACCCACTTCCGGGTTAGGCCCCGCCCACTCCGAGTACGGATACGGATACAGATAATTCATATGGTTAACAGATACAGATACAGATGCAGATAATGCTGTACTCTCGCTCATCCCTACTATTTATTTACTGTACTAAAGAAGTTTGGACTGGGGAATGGGTTCATTTTCGTGGATACGTCTCCTTTACACATCTCCACAAGCAAACATTTCCACGAATGGCATTCAGTCCAATTTTTTTACTCTAACCTGTGGCAGACAGGGGTGTCCCCTATCTCCTCTATTGTTCGCACTAGCTATAGAGCCCCTGTCAATATTTTTTAGGTCCTCCTCCACTTTTACTGGGATCTCACGATTGGGCACAGAATTTAAGTTGTCACTTTATGCTGATGACTTATTGTTGTATGTCTCAGATCCTGTCCTTTCCATTCCCACAATTTTATCTGCTTTCCAGAGATTTGGATCATTCTCGGGCTATAAAGTGAATACTTCTAAAAGTGAATGCTATCCTGTCAATGCTTCAGCATCACAGCTCACACAGTCAGATGTCCCTTTTAAGATGGGCCTTTCTGGCTTTAGGTATCTCGGGATCAGCGTAACCAGAACGTTAAACTCTTTTTTTCTGCTAATTTCTCACCTTTAATGTCTAAAATTAAATCTGACCTCCAAAGATGGAAAAGCTTACCTCTCTCGTTAATTGGAAGAATTAACACAGTTAAAATGAACATTTTGCCCAAATTTCTATTTTTGTTCCATTGTCTCCCACTTTTCCTGCCAAAGCAGTTTTTTAAAACAATTGATCAAACTATTTCTGACTTCTTATGGTGTGGAAAGGCTCCTAGGATCCACAAATCCACACTTCAGAGATGTAAATTCAATGGCGGATTGGCACTTTCTGAATTTCCAACTGTATTATTGGGCGACACATATTCAAAAAATTTCATTTTGGTTCAAATCAGTGAATCTGTCATGGTGTCACTTGGAGGCACAGTCATGTGTTTCATCCTCCTTACCTGCTCTACTTACCTCTTCAATTCCTTCTAACCTCTCTGGTTTTACAAATAATCAAGTGGTTCACTCCACTTAAAATTTGGTATCAGTTTAGGAAACACTTCAAATTTAAGTCAACATCTACTTTAGCTCCTTTACTGAACAATCATTTATTTCGACCCCCGCTTACAGATTCTACCTTTCTCACATGGCATAATAAAGGCCTGAAATGTTTTGAAGATCTTTACAAGGATGGTATTTTTCGCAGCTTTACAGATCTCTCAGGAGAATTTCATCTCCCACCTTCTCATCTCTTTCGATACTTTCAAATTAGACACTGCGCTAAAGCTTTGTTTCCATTTTTTCCCTCCTCACCGCCGACCCTACAGTGGGAGGTGCTGTTAAACCACGATCCACTTCAAAAATCACTCATCTCTAAAGTTTATAATGAACTTCTGTCTTTTGATTGCTCTCCAGTTACTAAAGTTAGGGCTGCCTGGGTAGATGAGCTGGATCTAAACTTGGAGGATGACTGGTGGGACACTGCTCTTAAGAAAATTCACACAAGTTCATCCTGCGCTCGTCTCACACTTATACAGTTTAAAGTACTGTTTAGAGTCCACTTTTCTAAAGCTCGACTGTCGCAAATCTATCCCAGTATCACTGACAAATGCGACAAATGTCATTCCTCATCGTGCAATTTAACCCATATGTTCTACTCTTGTCCGCAACTCTCTCGCTTTTGGTTGAATTATTTTGACACCATGTCAAAAATACTTTCAGTGATTATAAAAGTCTCCCCCCATGTTGCCATATTTGGGCTCCCAGAGGACCATAACCGGTTTACCTCTTGTTACAACCCTGAGGTTGTGTGTATATTTCTCTCTCTGTCTATGTCACTGTCTCTCTCTCTTTCTCTCTCTCTCTCTTTGCTGTGACGCTTGGGTGTGATGTGTTTCAGGTGTGTCTCTACGATTGGATGAGTGGTTGGGTGTGTTTACAGGGAGCTGATTGGTTCCAGCCCAGGATAAGAGGACGGCTTCCCACAGCTCCTGCGGCCTCTCTCCTTCTGCCACTGCCAGCCAGACCTCCAGCCGGAATCACCTTTTGCAGCACTTTGTTAATGGTTATTTTGTACCAGCCCGTTCTTGGTAGGGGTGGGTAGCATTTCTGTTCAAGCCATGTTTTCTCCTGTTTTGTTTGTTTAGGAGTAAGGTCAGTACAATGTCTTTTGTTTCTTTAATTTTGCGTAGGGAAGTTTAGGTTGTTTCGCCTTAGGGTTGTTTTCTGTTTATTGTTTTGCTGTTAGCCCACCCTGAAGCAAAGTGTTAATAAACACCAACGGGCTGTGAATTGTTGTTGCTGGTTCTTGGGAGCGTGGAAAGGAGGGGGGGGGGACTCTGGTATCATGTGGCGACTTTATGTTCCCCTAGACCTGGTCGTAACACCTCTACTCAATTAGATATTTTAGCTTTTACTTCCTTACTGGCAAGACGCCACCTTCTTCTCCACTGGAAGTCGACTTAAGCTCCCTCTAGTACTCAGTGGCTCAACGACACCATGTCTTTTCTAAAGCTGGAAAAGATCAGATATTCAGTGAAAGGTAGCTCTAACAAATTTTATAATAAGTGGCTTCCCATCCTTACATTCTTCCACTCTCTCCAGTCCCTGCCCCCTGATTGACGGACCCTCCAGCCCTCTCTCTTTTCTCTCTTTCTTCTTCCTTTTTATTCATTCATTTAGTTATTCTTATTTTTTATTTTTTTTTATATCTTAATTTTTGTTTTGTTTTGTTTTTATTTATTTATACTGTGCAGCTTTAATACTTAATTATTACTTAATAGAATTTTCAGTTATTTATTTATCATTATTACTATTATTTTCTTTGAATTGTGTAATGTATTGTTCGCATGACCACGTTCATGTGGTCTATAAAATAAGAAAAACATTCTAGGAGGCAGACTGTATATCTTATTCTTAACACATCGCGATGCACGGCATTTTTATGGTGTCAATGTCTCTATGTATTGTTAATTGTCGTACAGAGATTATGTGAAACTCAATGTAAATTTGACATTCATTCCTGTTCTCCTGTGCCTTACCTCCTAATAAAAATATATATAAAAAAAAAGAATAATTGAACTGAACCGAGCTCCTGCATAAGCACCTGGATAATTCTAAAGGCAATAAATGGATAGTTAATGCTAACCGCTATACTGTAATGTGTGGAGTGATAAAAAAGTTCCTAAACACCCAACTCTTGCTGAGAAGCCAGTAGACTACTAAAGAAAATAACATGTACTACAAATACAGAAAAGGTCTATCGTCTCTACTTGGTCACGAGACGTGTGGCACAGACTAAGAAAGCTTCCACCATGGCGGAGGAATTGGTGCAACCTGCCGCTGTGGATATGTGCATCGAGATGATAGGGGAGAAAGCCTCGAAGAAGCTGCAGACAGTCTCACTCTCGAACGACACAGTAAGTGCAATTTTTTGAAAAACTTGGTGAGTCCACCGATGTTAGTAGTGCCGCAATACTGCTGGCTTGTTCGCTATTGTTGGGAAGGTAAACTCCATGAGGACTGTGGAGAGCTACCAACACCAATGTTTATGTTGCCTAGATGAGTATTTCATTGAGAATGGCCTGGAGTGGAAGAGCTGTGTTGGGGTATGTATTGAAGGTGCAGCCTCAATGACTGGGAAACATAAAGGTAAGGCAGATACTTGAATGGGCACCTGAGGCTAAATGGACTCACTGTTTTCTCCACTGTGAAAGCCTTGCATCAAGAAAGATGTCACCAGAGTTCAAAGAAGTGATTGATGTGATTGTGAAATCAGTAAAAGGAATGCTGTGAACTCTAGATGTTTTTTTCAGCTGTGTGAGGACATGGAGGCAGATCATATCTGTTTTCCAATAGTTGTAGACTTGACTTTGACAAATTATTAATAATAATGATATATGATAATACAAAAATATTAATTAAAAATCATTAAAAATGATACTGCCATCAATTACGAGTAATCAAATAATCAATTAGAAATGATACGGTTATCAATTAGGAATTGTTAAATAATTAATGAAAACAATAAATATCAATTAAGAATAATATAATCTGTAATTATTATTTATCGCATGGAGCACCACCCTGGTTACAGGGACCAACGAATAAATCTGTAAGGATCAGTCTCAGTTTATTAAAGTTAAATTAATAATCTCAATATTTAATATTAATGATTATAAAATAAACAATGAAGGGTTTTAAGCTCGAGCATAGGCTATAGTAATCCAGCTGTATTCACATACATATGCACAATAATCACAAGATACAGTTACTTTAATTACAAAATGATTTATTAAAAAGAGTAATTTGTTTATTTGTTTATTTAGAGGGATCCCCATTAGCTCTACCCTAAGACAGAGCTACTTTTAGTGGGGTCCACATTAAAGACATACATACTGATATCGAACATTTAATACAAACATTCAATACCAATATCAAACATTTTAAATAATGTAATAAAGTTAATGCTATTCAATGATTCTTCATTGAACAAAAATCCACTATATCACAGATAACAACAGCAGCACTTATCACAATTTAGAACACACATGTAATAACGATGGTATACCTGTGTGTGTCTCTATGTGTGTGTGTCTGTGTGTGTGCAGGGTTCCTACAGGTTTTAACAAGATAAATTTAAGACTTTTTAAGACCATTTTAAGACCACTTTGAATAGAATTTAAGACCTATTTCACGACCATACTTGCTAAAAGTATCAAGGAAAATTACTATGAAAGTAGAAATAAGTCACAGATTTACTTACAAAGTAAATTTATACCAATTAAACATAAGAACAATGACTGAACATAACAATACACAAGTCACACAACTCACACAAGTCCAAACAAGTGGTAACAAATAGAACAATTACCCAGTATGACTTCAGTAAACGATTATTTAAGCATTGAAATAAAACTATGTTCCATAAAACATGGCCAGAGAAGGAAACATCCCACCGAACACTACAAAACCTCTTACTTCTCAGCTCTGCTGCCTTGGCCACAATCTCCTTATCAATTGTCTCAAGCTCAGCCAGCTTTGCCTTGCAGCCCATCCTCATGATATTTGACTTGGCGATGAGCTCGGCCATCTTGCTGCCAGCCTTGCCCTCAGCTTCTTCTGCAAACTTGTCTACATCTCTGGCCATTCCGTCAGACACCTCTAGGATGGTTTTCCTTCTCTTTTTCAGGTCCTCCAGGTAGTCCTCTGACACTTTTCTCTTCTGACCCCGTGCTTCTGACTCTTTTTTCCTTCTCTCTTGATCCAGGTGGATGCGGTACCTGGACCTGGCTGATGCCACAGAATTCAGGAGCTCCTTAGTGAGTGGGACCTTTGTAACACCTCAGTTTAGCGTGACATAGGCCACAAGCCTCTGCGCAACAACAGTGTCCTTCTGCATATCTCTACCTCCTTGTTCACAGAAAAGCCTCTCTCCACAGAGGCTTGACCATGGTACAGGAGGAGCAGCTTCTGGCAAAAAGCCCAGAGCTCAGGATAGGGCTTGCTGAGGAAATCACAGAAGAAGATGTCAAGCCTCCTCTGCATTGGCGGGAATGAGAGACACTCCTCACTTCTGCTCTCAAGCGACAGGAATGCCTCAAACTGTTGGAGAATTGCATCACCTATAACAAAACAGAAGATAAAGACATGTGAATAATAATAGATAAATCATTACATCAACAATCAGTGATGTACTGGTTATAATGGATCACATAATAATGGTGTTGAAACTACATTTGGTTTAAATGTGTACAATTGGTCAAAGCCTGTTGCAGAACTATTCCTACCAGCAGAAAGCCCTCCTGACAGCTGTTTGTCTTGCAGAAATCTCAGAACAATACATTTCATGTGTCTCTTGCAACTGTCAGGGTCTCTGTACATGACAGAGGGATCCAGACACGTCATCTGCCTTACAGTTGGGTATTTGAGGGGGCTCTTCTCCTGCACTTTCAGCACGATGTCTGACAATGCCTGCATGCAGTCCCTCCTAAACTCAAGGGCTGTGAGCTTTACACCTTTGGTTCTCTTGAGAGGGGGATAATAGGCCAAAGTACAACGAAATAAATAACATTTGCTGCTTGCATCCTAACCATAATTTGTAAAATTATCTTTTCAAATTATAACACTACCTTGAGGATTGACTCAACACCCAAGCCAATGTTAGTGTCTTGTGGGCTAAGCCAGTTTTTCGTGTCTGTGACATCCAGTCTGGTCAGCTGCAGTGTAATGATGTCCTGGAGGAGCTCTCTCTTGATGAAACGTCTTAGTAGACTCTGTCAACAGACAAACTCAAAAGTAAATGCAAGTCCCCTGCATCTACATTTATCATCAAGTGACATCATAATCTAAATCTAATTAATGAATAAAGGTTGCAGAATGAACCTATATATAATATATAATTACTTATCATAAACCCCATATTATAAACAGAGTACAAATCAATTAGCCCTTATCAGTGGTGACACAAGTATTGTAATGATAATGTGCAGTGCTACCCCTATAAATCATTACCATGATCAACTCAGCCAAGTCTTGGCAGAGGAATGGCATCACTGGCTCGTCTGTTTGGTATTTCTTCAAAAAAGGACTGAAGGTCCTGGCAAGAGCCATGTAGAACTGCAATTTGGCCAAGACAAGTGGATCCTGGGTTTGGGAGTTTCTTTGTTCTAACTGCATCCATGTACTGGAGCAGTGATTGCCAGACCACAAGTGCCCTCTCCACCACAGGCAGGTTTTCGATCCAGCGGTGGCCACAGAATGACAAAGGGAAAACTGTAGTTTTGGTTAGAGCACTGTAATCTTCCCTCCTTTCTGGCACATTGTGGAACAATGTGTGCATTGCCTTCAGCAGCTTGTCCAGCTGCCACTTGGAGAAGCCACATTTGAAAGCATTGTGTAGGGTGTGCAGTCCACAGCTCCCAACGACAACAAGCTGGGCCCCTCCGTATTGTTCTACATGCTCTTGCTGGAGAAGTTCAAATAATTTCCAGTTCACATTTGGCCCATCCATCGAGATGGACACCAGGCTCCTCAGCTCAAGCTGGTCCACACACTCCTGAGAAATAAAAATTAAATATTAAATCAACCTTTACACCTTTTACAGTCAAGTTCAAGTAAGTGTGTGTCTGTTGATTATGCTATTATATCTAGTATTAGCAATGGAAATGAATCAAGAAATTTATATAGTAGCCAAGAGGTCTTTAACAGGGGGTCCGCTACATTTTCTATATTTTAAATTTTCTTTCCAAACAATTTCCTTCCCACAAATTTAAATGTCTTTAAATACACATTAACATTAGTCCAAGATATTAATGTGGAAGTATGTGTGGCTTGAAGATTCACTGTCCCTTTTACATGTATGTTTAAAATAAAAACCCAAATCTGTGAATAATGTTAAAGGCTCTGTTATATTCAAGATATATGTTTATAAATGGCACAGCCACCCTGTACCTTGCATATGTTTAAATTGAAAACATAAAAATAATCCTCTGTATTATTTGAAAAGCTTAGTATTGAATGTACAGTAACAGGGTAGCTATGTTTATACATGGCACTAGGCCCAGTTTAATATAAAACACAATATTATACAATATATATAGCAGCGGGTCCCTGCTCTCTCTCCATCAGTTATCGGGTCCTTGGCCTGAAAAACGTTAATGACCCCTGGAGTAGGCTAACTATACATTTGCTAAATAAAAACATTCATTGTCAATAATTGATTACTTACTTTGACATTTTCCAGCAAGTCCCGCGCTGTTGCATGTCCTATAAACTGGGACCCCAGGTACCTCGATCGAACTTGCCCCTCGTCCCAGAAACGTACATGCACGTCCAGCTGCTTGTTTTTGGTTGTCTGGTTCAAGCTTTCATGGAACATTTTAACTAACTGGCCGTTGTTTACTTTAGCGACGAGGTCTCTCTTGATGTGCTCCGCTAAACCAAATTTTGTGACGTACGCCGTTTTGTCACCACTGCACGCAAAGTTGAAAGTCGTTGACACACAAGTAGAATTTCCCTCTTTTGGCTTGATTGCTGCGCACCTGTTCAGACTCTAGGAACTGGGTGTTCGCCGATAAGTTATCACTGGGGGCTGCACAGTTAGTGATTATTGGTTCCATGCTGATTTATTTCCTTGGGTGGGGGACATTTTGCAGCGCGGACCTTTCCCCAAAACACATCTACTGGAGAACAAGTGTTACCTTAACCTCCCCGAGGCCAGTATCTCTGCTCCGGACCGTAGTTTGCAGCTCACTGGTTATTTGGCTCGCTGACTGGTAGGTAACAAGCCATCCGGACCACTCCGTGAAGGAGGAGGAGGAGACGTTTCTTTACCTTTTAACGCGTCCACTTTATTTTCTCGCTGTACAGCAGCAGCAACACTCCCATCACGCTGTCAGTGGTCATTCACTTTATGTTGTTCACACATTTTAACTCTTTTTCCCAAGACACACAGGTGCACCACGTCACACAGTGGCCACTTTCCTTAAAGGGGACAGGCCATGCCTGCAAATCAAGTTATCGCGAAGTTACTGCCTAATCCAGTGGTTCTCAAACTTTTTCTGCCATGCCCCACTTTGGATCTAGAATATTTTTCATGCCCTAACCCTCTGCGTCTCTCTGAGCTAATGACTGGGGGCGGTGCCCTGGAGCCTGCGTGTGTGTGTGTGCTGTCTGGGGGCACACACACACATTCGCCCGCACAACACTGTACAGGGAGACGCTGCAGAACCGCGGGTTCCGCCTTACATTTCCACCTCCCGGTCCCGCCCCACCATTTTTAAGACCTGACCAAATCAAATTTAAGACCTTTTTAAGACTTTTTAAGGCCTAAAATTATGATTATTAAATTAAAGACTTTTTAAGACCCCGCGGGAACCCTGTGTGTGAGAGAAAGGGGGAGTGGCAATGGCGTAAAATCGTCACGTGTTGACGTCAAAATGGTGGTACGTTCATGTGATCCAAAATGGAGGATTATGTTGATGACGCCATGAGGCCGAAGTCAAGATGGCGGTAGGTTACGTTACGGCAATTTAGGACAAAGAAATTCTGATCTGCCTCGCGGTTGAAGCTAGAACCATGTGTTTTTAAACAATGGAACTTTAGAACAAGCTCTGATCCATTAGAGATGCGACCACCCTTTTTTAAAGTATCAGAAGATATGTATACGTCTATGTGAAATGTGTGGATACAGGTCGGAATGTGTGTGACGGCAGGTTGAGGAGAAGAGGGAGAGAAAAAAAGAGAGAGAGAGAGGGACATGCAAGGAGTGATCAGAAAAGCTCTGAAAAACGCCAGAGAAGGTTTTCCAGTGACTTTACCACTCGGCAGTGTTGTGCATGAACGAACGCAAAAGAACGCGTTCATTGAACACGTTCACTTTTATGAGAACGATGAACTGAACGCAACTCAATGACAAATAATGAATTTGAACGGTGAACACGTTCATATTGTAGCGTCCTCACGTATAGACGAAAGGAAACTTCTCTCTTTATGTGTAACTTTATTAAAGTCCAGCGAACACGACACACTTCTTGTTCGTAATTCCGACACTCCTGTCACACCACTGTATTCTTCACTCCCCTTCCTCATTCACCCTTGATACGCCAACTCATCAGCCAATGATAGCCTGCCATTCCATTAAACCCTACAGCCATTGGCCTATAACTGTCACGTGCCCCACCCCCTACCTGTTCACTGACCCTCAGGACATTTCACTACTTTCTCCTCAGGAGAGACGCTGTCTAAATTGAATGCTTTCACCATGTCGTTGCTCAGTGCCCGTGAAATGTCCGCGATGTAGCCTAACCTAAACCAACTAACTCGACTTCGCACTACGTTACCCATCACTCATGGCAATCATATGTAGACCAAACAAGCAACGTAGTCCAGGTGTTATCTCCTCTGGCCAGTGTCTCAGCTAACGGGTTATCTTGGCTCGCTGTCTGGCCGGTAACCAGCAGTCAGGATCGCTCCGTGAAGAAGGAGGAGGAGATGTTTCTTTACTTGGAATGCGGCCACTTTATTTCTGGGATATACAGGAGGAGCAACACTCGCATCACCTTTAAGTGGTCCGTCACTTCTCGCTATACAGAGACTTTTAGCGTCTTTTCCCACAATACCCAGGTGCACTACGTCACACACTACAAACTTTCCTTAAAGGGGCAGGCCATACCTGCAACACAACAGCTTTCGGTCTCATATACAGATGGCAAGAGAACAGCAGAGACGCAGACTCAGCGACTACATCAGATGCACCTTATTATTATGTGAGGGATTTGTACACACTGTCTGATAAAGACTCCGACAGTAAAGGCAAGGGGTAGTGATGGGTTTAAAGGTGATAAGGTTTTCTTTAACAAGTCAAGTCAGTCTTTCATTCTCACTTTCCACCTTAAAACTATGAAATGAACTGAACTATGAACTAGTTCAGAATTTAAATAGTGAACTATGAACGTGAACTATTCATTTTTACTTGTATGAACTGAACTTTGAACTAGTTCATGAGAGTTGTGAACTTGCACAACACTGCCACTCGGTACACACACGGGCGCTGTGTACCGATCTTTTTGATCTTGGCTGGACTTGGCTGTACAATAACAAAGGAAACCGGAAATGCCGGCTTATTACCACACATTTTACACGGGTGGAAAATCGACTCTCAAATAAAGACTAAAAACTAGTCTCTGCCCAGACAATAAAGCCTCCTACTTGTTGTTTGCCTCAGTATTCATGCGCGATTGGCGGATTCTGGGAAACAAGTGAATGATAGTGGCTCTCAAGCGGTGCTGCACGCTGGGGCAGTTTGTTGCAACAGGAGTCGTGCTGGGACGGAAAAGAGCGAATTCGTCTTGTACTCCTTGACGGAATAAACTTCGTCCTTCTGCAGGTATAAACATCTGTGGCGGGGTTGTTCGTAGATCGATGTGGAAAGAAAGTCTGTGAGCTCGGCCTGCCAAGTGAACTTCCTGTGCCGCGGCCTTTCAAGGTAACAATAACAAATAGTCTTATCAAAATAAAAGCGTAGACCTTAAGATAAGAATAAAAGAAAATTAAATAAAATCTGTGGTTGCTCCCATTAGCAACTGGATCCTCTGGAGGGACCTGGAAAGGTCTGGTTGAATCGTCAGTGCAGGGAAAAAAGCGAGATCAGAGGAGCTCAGCTTCTTTTATTTACCTGAGAGGAGCCTGCCCCCTTCTAGTGGGGGCCAGTGGGGATGGTTGGCTCTCAGCCAATTGAATGTCAGGGTTCAACTCTCAGGGAGTAGCCCGAAACACAGTGGGGGTCCTTAAAGGACAGTGAGGGAATGCTCCCCCACTCATAGGAAAACTCCAGGCTGGCTTCAGAGTGAAAAACTCTAGAGCTGGTTTCAGCATTCCCACAGGCCTCAGTTTTATGAGCCTTTGTGTAATGTTATCACAGTGAGGTGAAATGGCTCTCAAGAGGACTGGTCCTGAGTCACCTGTTAGGAATGAAGGTTTCAGTTTTATCACATCAACAATCCAAAGTCTCATCAGCGGCCCATGGACAGATGGACAGACTTAACCATGAGGGAAACACTGGAGAACAGAGTTGAACTGGAATTAGCCAAACTGACAAGGATCTATGGGATTAAAGACTAAAAAACACATTATTTTAATTGGAGAGCACTTGCATAAATTTAACTGTTGTTTAAATACATTTTATTATTATTATTATCATTTTTATTATACTGCTTTCTGTATAATAAAAATACAGAAAGCAGTATAATAATCATGCAGAATTTGGGGATGGAAGTGAAATGCAGACCAGTATTAAATCATTACCCTCTGTATCCATTCTATACTGCCTCCTTGTGAACAGGTCCCAGAGCTTGAGAGAGATTCTGAGCGTTGTTAAGAGACAACATCTCCAATAACAAAAGTCAATACATTTAAAATATCAGTCTTCATCCTGTAATTAAACACTTAGTGGTGATCCTGTACAAACGTGTGAGACCCGTTGATGCAGAGAGGAAAGAAGTTATTAAACCACTGCCAGCATGATTGCACATAAATCAATTTTTCTCAGTGCCTGGCAGGTGTTTAAATATTAGAGCGCATGTCTTATAACAGCACTGAGGAATGATTCGATACCAGCACTGGGTATGGATTTGGAAAGTGCTTGCCTTGGCATGAAATCATGCTGATGATGATATGGTACAATTATAATGTGTAGCATGCACCGCATAATGTAGAGATGATAATCTTGTGTGCTTACATTTTACTAGTACTCTATTGCAGTTCAATTCAACAGCTCTCCAATGATTTCTAAATTCATGAAGTTTACAATGTTCAGTTTGCAATGGCGTTTTCAAAATGTATAAATTACATTAAATGTTTATTGCTGAGGTCATAGTTTAGGGTAGTGTTGTTCTTAATAAAGAGTGTCAGTACGTATCTAAGTATCCTGACTTTGTGCTGATTATCAAACGTGCCCAAAACAATAAATTGTTGTGTTTATTTGCATTTTATCATTATTATTTTGTTCGCAATAACATGTTTTTCCTTGAGACTCATGCCAGTGACCCTCAGCCATTTTAACTTGCTATTTAGGTATGTAAATGTTCTGAATAGTCTGTATTTATATAACTCCTTTCTAGTCTTGATGACCAGTCCACTTTACAGAAAATTTCAATGCCATTCATACATTTACGCACATATTCATAGAGTGCCTCTATGGGCAGCTCTTTTTTCTATGAGGGGTATTCGGGGTTCAGTATTTTGCCCAAGGACACTACAGCATGCAGATGGGGATCTTCTGATAAGAGTACAACTGCTCTACCCCCTCAGCCGTTTTGTTACATGTATGTAACATGGATCAGCAATAGTCTGATGTCTGACAGTTGGGTCGATGATGATGTAATGCCAGGTTTACACAGGAAGCGCCATTCTCAAGCACGCAACCGCCTGCGTGTTCAAAAGGGACGCACAGTTCTCAGTGCCGGTCAGCCTGCGATTCTAGTATCTCCTAGTTGTTGTATGTAACTCGTCCAATTTAGGGGTTCGGGGGAAATGATGATGGTCTTCATAGTCCCCCCCACTCTTTTTCTCTCTCTGTCTATCTGCTTTTGTGCTTGTGGTGGATGGGCAGAAGGGGAATACAAAGTATGGGATGCATATTTGATAATTTATATCATATAAAATATGTTATTTATATCGTGCAGGCGCAATTGGCGCTGAACGGCACATCTCAGCTCATGTGTACAGCACAATTGTATAGCAGGGTGGCGTAAAGGAGGCACCTGGCTTTCCTTGGCACTGCAGGCCGCAGCGCAGCACTTCCACGTCCGATTTAAACCCGACTTTGAGAAAGAAGGAGGACAGGAGGAGCCTGGGTTCCATGAGGCAACAGTAAACAGTTCTGCTGATAGTGCACTGTTATACCACTAATAAACTACTGGTGGTGAAACAACTCAAAAGGTTTCATGAACAAGGAACTTTTATACATGTTTTCTAAACATCTAAGGGTCATACAGTGAGTTTTTATCAGAAATACAGAATAGAAACAACAAAAAACTCCAGTGTTGTCATGGAAATTGCATGTTTAACTACCATAACACAAAAATGTACCAGATGAGTAAATAATACATAGTCCTATAAAGATGTTTTAATTACACAAGCAGTGTCAGAAACCATGGACAAAAATAACTGCATAATTTCACACGTCAGTATATCATAGTGCTATATCCGGATCACACATGTAAAGAACAATCATGTTCAGATATATAAGAATGTTTGGATGTTTTCAAAGTATAATGCAAAGTACTTTGGCCGATTATCTGATGTGCTTTTGTTTTGGCAGCCTTTCAAAAAATGCTCAACATGTCAGGGAGAGGAGCAGATATTGGTGTCAACTCTGTTTCATTCATGTCTTTTGTCTTGTGACCCACAGGGTCACTAACAGGATGCCATAAGACCAACAGACGCTGTTGGGGACAGAAAATTTGACAGTTACTCAAACAGAATTATTATGAAATTGATATACTGTACATGCTGTTCTGAAAAAACTATGGCTGGATATACCGGCCCTGTTACCTGTCTGAGGGAGCCCCTGGTGAGGCATATCTTGCCAATAGCCCAGATGGGTATTACAACTACGGAGGAGAGGGCTATGGCCCAGCCAAGATAGTAGGCCCAGTTTGGATACACATAGTTACCAAATGTCATTGGCTGATAGTCCACAAAGGAACAGATGAAGCAAACCTAAGGGAAAATACACAAAATAAAAAAAAATTCTTGACAAAACTACAATCTCCAACATCTGTATGATGTATGCAATAATAATAATAATTAGTAATAATAACATAACAATAATATTTACTAATATTAAGAGATCCAAGGATGCTATACATGTGTCAATATAGGTAAAGAAAAATAAAAGGTATTGTATTTATAAAATTATATATACACTAAGCAAGCCTATTTTGATTCTATAGTTAAGCAAAGAACATATACCCACCTCAAGATATATATGATAACTCGTATTTTCCAGGCCAAGTACTGTACATCTTAATTATAATTTTTTTGTATCTCAAATATACACTTTCACCACCATTGGACTGAGGAACATTGCAGGTCAACTGATTGATCACTCACACTTTAACCTGATCTTTAAAAAACAGCTGAATTCATATATATGTTGCTGGATAAACGGGACATCGCTTCTTCTGCAGCAAGGAAGTTATAATTATATTATATAATAATTATATAATCACCATAATGATGATGTCAGATCATGACTCGGGATCGTTCGGATCACTTTAACACTGATGTCCTGACTGTGCGCATCACTTTAAGTTTTGTGTTGTGTAGCAGATTTAAACATTACTCATAAACTCTGGAGCGAATCAAACACACATAAAGTCAACTTTAAAGTCAACTGAGTACTGTAGGGGCTTAATAACGTTGGATCAGTGATGGTGTTTATTGTTAAAGTGTAAAGTGAGCGGGGATCAGAGGGGGAGTGAGGGGGAAAAAGACTCCGATTGAGACTCTGACGCATACAGGATGACATAATCTGTAATGAGCGTCTGTACTGCCCGGATGCCCAAGCCAGGCAACACCACTGGGTGAGAGAGTCGAGATAGAGCAGGGTTATACTTGGCTACCAGGCCAGGTGCTGGGGGAATCTGTTTGTGTAGGGAGCAGGTTTGTCTAGGCTGGTGTACTCAATGTCTTGGCGTTCTCAAAAGTAATGGTATCTTTTACATGCTGTAGGGCAGGGAATAGGAACAATGAAGAGGATGGTGTGATAGTCAGAGGTCGCCAGGTCAAGGCACTGCAGCTGGGAGAGGTTGTGCCAGTAGAGCATACCAAATCCAATGTATGACTTTGAATCTGTTGTGTAATGTTGAAGCAGTCCAGTAGTGACAGGAATTCAGTGGCAAACATGCAGCAGGTTGAGTCGACATGAATATTGAAATCACAGAGCAGGAGTGTAAATAGAGACATGGAGTAAGTCAGAGAGCTCAGATATATAGGTGTTATTGGTTTTGTGGGAGGCGGTAGATAAGGACAACCTGAAGCTGTGCGGACCCAGCCAGAAAGAAGGTGTCACATTCAAATTAGGTAGTTTTGGTGACAGGAAGCTCTTTAAGCTGTTGTTTTATTACCTCTGAAGAAGGACTGCAATTGTTTGGATTCTACTGTAACAAAGTTTATAGCTGAGAACTTCAGAAGTGGAGTCTCCGTTGGCATAGTGTTAAGGATTTTTGGATGATCTATCACTTTAAGCAGGAAGTCGGCTTTATGTATTATGGCCAGCCCACCAACCTGCCAATAGAGCCGGGCATTTGAATAAAAACGTAACCTTGGTGTGTGGCTTGTTTAAGTGTGAGAAAGTCCAGTTGGTTTTTGCCACTTCTCTGTTTGGCAGAGACAATCAATTTTCCTTTCATTGATGATGTCATGGATGAGCAGTGCTTTGTTTTTAAGGGAGATTTATTAGGGATATTAATTCTGCAGCGTGGATGTTGAGGTAAAGGGGGTGAGGGAAATGATGCTGTCAAAACAGATGAGAGAATTCAAAATATAACATGGTGTTTCTGAAATGTTGAAAAATTTGGAAACAGGTTTGAAAGCAATCACTGTAGTTGTCTTCTCTGCTATATTCAGTGTGTAACTCACCATGCAGATCAGTGGGGTAAAGTAACGCCATAACAGTATGAAAATAAACCATGGCCTCTGTCCGGTCATCTCCTCAACTGCGTCACACATCCGCTCAGCACCTGAAAGATACAATATAGTAAGTAATATAACAGTTTAGGAGCCATGAATAAGTCTAAGAATAATATTATTATTTTGGTTATCATACAAGGTGTAATGGGTTTGTATTTTGGGGGTTTTATTTGGATTATTTGTTATTAACTGTTTATTTGTGATCCTACTAATTTGACTGGAAGTAGGTAGCATGGGATATGGGCAGGGATTGAGGGTGAATGGGAAGTCGTATTTTTTGTTGACAGTGATGCTATTTTCAGCTTGATACCTGTGATTGCTTTAATCTATTATTTTAGAGATTTTCCAATAAGTTGATCTTCTTTTTTCATTAATAGTTGAAAGTCTTTTTCTGGATTTCAGTGAATTTTTTGATTGGTGCGTCATTCAAACTATTAGGCCTAACCTCAGCCTCTGAATAAACCACAATTAGGTATGCTTACTGTTGGCATTTATGGAAGGAATGCAGTTGCATATTGACTTCTGTTCATTCAGGATACGTGCTGGATTGATTGAGGATTGATTGACTCTGCATATCAATATTAATAGGATTTTATCAATTTATCTCCAAGGTGAAATTGTGAATCATCGCTCTGTCTCTGAATTTTCTGCTGCTCTGCTATGTGTTGAATGACATTTGCTGGATGAATTTCTTTTCTGTCTATGGATGTGTTTTAAAGGCCCCATATTTTACGCCCTTCTGGGATTTACTTTAATTTAATTTAAGGTATTGGTACCCCTAAGAAGTATCAGTGGTTTTAAGTCTAGAAAACTGCTGCAATATCGATTTGCATATCTTCTCCAAGATGGACTGCCACAACCTCTACCACCTAGTTAAAGTTAATGAAGGACAATAGCGGAAACCACAAAACCATAAAAAAAAACTCTTTGGTATTGTTCAATGTTAACACAACTGTTGATTGACATGTAGGTTTAGCTAATAGGAAGCCCCTATGTATGTTGTGGATCAATAAGATGAGGCAATGAATGTGGGGGGCGGGGTCAGACACGGAAGTGAGGATCGGAAAATAACGATGTCAACATTAGTACACAGTCTGTCTCTCCCACATAATTAAGTGAACTCGACTCCGAAACCATCGGTGAAGGGCGCAAGGCTACCTTGGCACGGCGCATAGCAGCCCATGTGAACTGCACAAAGGTTTAACAGGGGGGTGGATAGGAGGTGCCTGGCTTTCCTTTGCGCTGCGCGGATCGTGATAATAATGGCGGATCCAGTATCTTGTTGGTATCTGATAGTGGTTGTGGAACACAATCGAGGTGGCAGCTGATAGTGGATCCTGATGTTTTGAATTTAACTTGAAAACTAAAGAACATACAGGACAACAGAACTTATATCACTTACCAAAGCCCCACCCAACAGCCACACACTGGACGAAAGACAAAAATAAAATGCATGCTCCATTAGCACCATAGTTATCAACCAGCTGGAACAGATAGACTCCTCCCTGTAGAACAGGTACAAGCATATTGAGTGTCACTTAGTATAGCAGTATAGCTGTGTCCCAATTAAGTGGCAGCATCCTTCGCAGGATGGGTTTGACAATGGTGGCTGTGGATTAGGTGCTACAGCGGGTTGTTTCTTAAACGTAATAATTGGCGGTTCAATCCCTGTGCCATACTGATAGAAGTAGTTCAGCAGAGATGGCTAAGTTAACCACCAGTATCAGCATGTGATGTAGCTCATGGTAAGAGGGGACCATGGCCAGGTGGAATAACCTGGCTAATCTGAATGAATTTAGCATTCAAGATGCTAACATTAGCTAATTAACAGTGGTTACAAAATGTCATTTCACTTTGATAACTGTATATTTCAAATGAACAGTGGTGAGATGTTTCTTAATATTTTAAGTCATGTAACTAACTGCAAACAGATTGAATTTCTACTTTATGCAACTTCAAATCCACTTAATTTGAGATTCAAATGTACTCACTTTTGAATCTCAAATCGGAAATTTGTGACCTATGTTTACAATTTTCCATACCATTCTTGCCCATTGAAAACTAGCTATCTGTATATAAATGTATTGCTTCTAGAAAATGTTGAATTCATAAAGTAGTTAAAATAGCTCAACTTTAAGCATCTAAAGGCAACATTTGAACATTCACATGAAAACAGCAGTAATATTAATTGGAAACCCATATTAAAAATCAAACACTGAAATGGACAATTTTAAGACTTGAGTACTTCAACTTTTTCTATTTTGGGCTCATTTTGCTGCTAAAACATACTTTTTTGAAGAATTCTTCAAAATGTGGTCTAATCGCACCACAACCTCTCTTCAAATGCAGCCTCTGAAGGAAGCAGCCACTGAATTGGGACACAGCTTATTATAATTTCTTGAATGTTGAGTGGTTTTGGTAAGGTTACATCATTGTGTAGTACCTGAGTGGTGAGAGGGATCTGGATGACAAAGCAGACAGAGCAGAAGAGGAGGAGGAATATTTCTCTACGCCAGGGTCTGCGCATCGTTCCTGGGAACATGTCAATCACTGATGATGTTATTGTTTCCAAACCTGCAAACTGACATAGAAATAGACAGAAGGGAGAATAGCTGAATAACATGTTTGACAAGATTATGTCAAACATGCATAAAGGAGAGTCTACTACTCTCCTTTACTACTCCATGTATCTCATTAGATTAGATTTCTTTATTTATCCACACAATGGGGAAATTCACTTGTTACAGCAATAATTGAGGATGGTGCTCTTTTCTTTGAAAAGCTTAGGTCTCTGGGAATACATGTGGTGACTTACCATAAACCTCTGATTTAATTTCATCAATCCACAGTAAATTTTCCAAGTAGAATTAGTCAACTTAGTAAACATGCATGTTTCCAAACTACATTCTGCTGTTATGCACTGCCAACAGTACCATGACTCTTTTTCTTTTTTAACTAAATTAATAATAATAATTATTAATAAACATACTGTCACAGTTCTCTGTGACTCCAGTGCCCCTCCTCCTCTCTTCTCTCCTTTTCCCGCAGGTGCAGCGCGTCTTGCTAGATGACTCGGCTCACCAGGCGCACCTGCACTCATCAGCTGCTCACTATATCTGCCCTGGCTGGGCGCAGAGTCATCGCCAGTTCGTCTTTGTCACTACAGTGGTAGTTTCTCGTTCTCGGCACTTAGTCTGATTCTCCTGTGGTTTTGCTCTTCGCTAATCCCCGTGTCTGCTCTCCTTCCCGCTGAAGAACTCCCGGAGCCATCAGCACCCCCTCGTCCTGCCCTCCTGCTCCTCCTCTGCGCTGAAGAACTAACAGAGCCATCAGCAGCCCCTCGCCCTGCACTCCTGCTTCTCCGCTGCGCTGAAGAATTCCCGGAGCCATCGGCACCACGTTTATCCACCTTTTCCCACGTTAAATAAACGTTATTGAAGCACCACCTCCGTGCTCTGTGTTTTGCCTCCGCTCTGGGAACCACCCGTCTCGTTTCTTAACAGAACCAACTGGCCATTAAACAATGGACCCCGCGGAGACAAACAAACTCCGCCACGCAATTGCGAGGAAAGGGAACCTGCTTGGACAACACGACCAGACCCTCCAAGGAGGCCTCAACCTCTCCTCTGCATCCTCCTCGCAGGAATCGTCCACCCCGACGCCTTCGACCCCCTTGTAGCTCCCACCCGTGATCCCCACATGCCTACACCTGAACGCTACTCCGGTGAGTTGGGGTCTTGTCGCAATTTCCTGCTCCAATGCTAACTTGTTTTGAATCATCTGCCCCGCAGTTATGATGGTAACCGTGTTAAAATAGCTTTTGTTGTGAGTCTCCTCTCGGGCCGGGCCACGGTGCTGTGGGAACGAGACTCACGATTTAATTTTTCTTTTGAGCAGTTTCAAGCTGAAAAAGGTCTTTGACCACCCAGTTCGGGGCAAGGAGGCATCTAATCGCTTGCTTTCGCTCCGACAGGGGACACGCTCTGTGGCAGATTACGCCGTTGAGTTCCGCATTCTCGCTGCGGAGAGTGGATGGGATTCGCTCGCGCTACAGAGTGTATTTTCTCACGGTTTAGGGGATAATATCAAAGATGTGTTGGCAGCAAAAAATGACTCAGAATCCCTAGCCATTAGGTCTTAGGGAGAGAAAGCGCGAGCGAGCAGGACGCCAGCAGTCCCCAGCTTCACTTCCCCGTACCTCAGTCAACCCACCTCCGATATATCCTGCACTCGGCTCCACCTCCCGGGATTCCACTGAGGAGCCCATGCAGGTCGGGAGGGCCCGGCTCACGGCCATTGAGAGGGAGCGGCATTTCCGGGAACGGCTGTGCCTGTACTGTGGTCAGCCCAGTCACACTCTCTATCTGTTCCCACCGGCCAAAAGAGGGGGCTCATTAGGTAAAGGGGGAATCCTGGTGAGCCACACTCAGTCCTCCACGTCCCTTCCCCCCCCCAGAACATTATTAGAGGCCAAACTAGTCACTAACACCTTCTCTCTCCCCCTCAAGGATCTGATGGATTCAGGGTCTGATGAGAACTTCATAGACACCAATCTAGTCTCTCAGAGCAACCTTCCTCTCACTCCCCTCCCTAGACCGAGAGAGGTTAGTGCCCTGGATGGTCGACACCTAGCTGAAATAACCCACCAGACTCAACCCCTCACCCTAGTGGCGTCAGGAAACCACCGAGAGACCATTCAATTTCTGGTCATCTCCTCGCCTCACTCCCCTCTGGTTCTGGGACAGCCCTTGTTACAGCTCCACAACCCCCACGTCGACTGGAGGAGAGGCACGGTGATTGGAGTGTCCATTGCCATGCCAACTGCCTCCGTTCAGCCAGCCCGTCAGCTTCTGTCCCACCATCACCTCCTCCTTCCCCCCCAGACCTATCTCTGGTTCCCCAGTACCACAACCTCCAGGAGGTGTTCAGTAAGGACAAGGCCCTTATCCTACCCCCTCACCGACCCTATGACTGTGCAATCAATTTAATTCCGGGACAAACGTCTCCCTCCAGCCGTCTATATAATCTTTCCAAGCCCGAGAGGGAGGTGATGGAGAAGTACATCCAGGACTCCCTCGCAGGGGGACTCATCAGGCCCTTTTCATCCCCGGTGGGAGCCGTTTTCTTCTTTGTAAAAAAGAAGGATGGCTCATTACGGCCTTGCATAGACTTCCGCGGGCTATATCAAATGACCTTAAGAAACAAGTACCCACTCCCCCTGATTGACGCTGCTTTCGGTGGTCCCTTACATGAGGCCTCTGTATTCTCCAAGCTGGATCTCCGCAACGCCTATCACCTGGTTCGGATCAAGGAGGGAGATGAGTGGAAGACGGCCTTCAACACCCCTCTTGGTCATTTTGAATATCGAGTCATGCCATTCGGGCTAACCAATGCTCCAGCAGTTTTCCAAAATCTAGTCAACGACGTGTTGCGGGACATACTCAACCGGATGGTTTTCGTGTATTTGGGCGACATACTAATATTCTCCCGGAACATGCGGAAACATCAGCAACACGTCAGGTTAGTGCTACAGAGACTATTGGAGAACAAGCTGTTTGTGAAAGCTGAGAAGTGCTGGTTTCATTCCCAATATGTTCCATTCGTGGGTTATATCGTGGAGAAGGGTCAGCTTCGGGCGGACCCAGCTAAGGTTCGAGCCGTGAGCGAGTGGCCAACCCCCGGGACCAGGAAACAGCTGCAGTGCTTTCTGGGCTTCGCTAACTTCTACCGCCGGTTCATACGGAACTTCAGTAAGGTCGCTACACCACTCACCAGACTCACCTCAACTAAAGTCTTGTTTTCCTGGTCCCCTTGTGCAGAAGGAGCATTTGTGGAGCTCAAGAGGTTGTTTTCCACCGCCCCAGTACTGGTGTACCCTGATCCGGCCCTGCAGTTTGTGGTGGAGGTGGATGCCTCCGACATCGGGGCCGGGGCGGTCCTCTCCCAATGTTCCCCAGGGGACGGTAAGATGCACCCTTGTGCTTTTTTTTCACACCGTTTTTCCCCCCGCTGAGCAGAACTATGATGTCGGTAATCGGGAGTTGCTGGCCGTGGTCCTGACGCTGGGAGAGGGGCGCCACTGGCTGGAAGGATCGGAGCACCCATTCCTCGTCTGGACGGATCATAAGAACTTGTCGTACCTCCAGTCAGCCAAAAGACTTAACCCTCGACAAGCTAGATGGGACCTATTCTTGGGCCGATTCAACTTTTCCTTGACGTACAGACCTAGTTCCCGCAACCTCAAGCCAGACGCTCTCTCCCGGCAGATGGCTCCTGCAATCCCCAGTCAGGCACCTGAGACCATTCTTCCTCCATCATGCATCGTGGCGGCGGCCTTCTGGGAGGTGGAGTCTCGAGTCAAGGAGGCCCAGCTCACGGATCCCGGTCCAGGTAACGGTCCTCCTCTCTGCACCTAGTCTGATTCTCCTGTGTTTTTGCTCTCCGCTAATCCCCGTGTCTGCTTTCCTGTCCTCCAGCTACCCCGTCATCCTGCTCACCTGCTTGTCCTTCCCGCTGAAGAACTCCCGGAGCCATCAGCACCCCCTCGTCCTGCCCTCCTGCTCCTCCTCTGCGCTGAAGAACTCACGGAGCCATCAGCACCCCCTCACCCTGCACTCCTGCTTCTCCGCTGCGCTGAAGAACGTTTATCCACCTTTTCCCACGTTAAATAAACGTTATTGAACGCACCACCTCCGTGCTCTGTGTTTTGCCTCCGCTCTGGGGTCCACCCGTCTCGTTTTGTAACACATACTTCTGATACTAGATCAAATCAATAGTGTACTTGAAATATCACTGCAACCCACTTATTTATCAATACTGTTTTGTTGCATAATAGATGATATAACAAGAGCCAATCCTGTGACAAGCATGTTCTTACACATCAATAAAACCCTTAGTTCCTCCTTGTGAGTGACATCCATTGTCTTCTACCTCAACATGAATCATCTCGGTGTCAAACCTCATATAGGAAGGTTTTAAGCCTACTCTTATACGTACAGATGGTGTCTGCCTCCATATAATTCCACAGGAGATGGGCTCCTACTCTATTTTTAGAGACTTTAGGGACGACAAGTTAGCCTGAATTCTGGGAGCGCAGTGCTCTAGTGGGTTAATATGGTACTATCAGCTCTTTAAGGTATAGTGACACTTACTTATAGCACTTTGTAGTTTTGCTTTATTTTGAAGAAATGGTACTTTCCTGATTCTTGTTGTCCTGGGTCTGTACCCTAGGGGTTTTATGCACTTATTGTAAGTCGCTTTGGATAAAAGCGTCAGCTAAATGAAATGTAATGTAATGTATAATGGTGCCATATTATTAAAGGCCTTGAAGTTGAAGTGAAGAATTATAAATTCTATTCTAGATTTAACCGAAAGCCAATGTAGTGTAGCTAATACAGGAAAAATGTGATAAGTTTTCCCTTGTTCTTGTCAGGACACGTGCAGGATTTTGGACAAGCTGCAGAGTCTTTAACGACTTTCTGCTGGAGCCTGATAATAAGGAAAAACTATAATCAAGTCTGGATGTAAAAAAGGCGTTGACAAATTTTTCTGCATCTTTTGAGAAAGGACATGACTGATTTTTTAGATATTACGCAAGTGAACGGAGGCAGTCCTCGACATTTGTTTTTGTTAGTGAGAATTAAAGGACAAATCGGGATCTATGATCACTCTAAAGTTCCTGACTTAAAATCGGTTTAGGGCGGTTTCTTTAATGACTAGAACAATTAACTGTTCTAGTCTCTGTGATCAAATTTGATGGTCAATAGTGTTAAATGCTGCACTAAGATCTGACATAACGAGGAGCGACACAAATCCCTGATCTGAAGCTATTAGAAGGTTATTCATGACTTTTGCGAGGCTGTCTCCGTGCTGTGATGAGCTCTAAACTAATTAGCTGTGTAACTAATTGGTGGGCAAAAGGCTCTAATAAAAAAAAAGGGGGGGGGGAACTCCTTCACTTGTTTTAGCAAATTTTTCACTCTTGTGAAGTGAAACTGACCTAGTAACGTTTGTACTGAAGGATTTATGCCAAGAGGGCAACAATTGAAAACTCACACAGTGTAGGCCAAGAGGGCACCAATTTAGGGTTTAGGCAAAGAGGGCTCTAATTAAAAAAAAACACAAAGTCTAAATCAAGAGGGCAACAAATAAGGGTTCATGCCAAGAGGGAAGCAATTAAAAAACCTGCACAATTTATGCCATTAGGTCACACTAAAATTAAACACAAGGTTGGCATATGAGTATAAGCACATGAGCGACGACAAATGTACATTGCTATTGTAAAGATAACTTATATTAATAAATAAAGGAGACAGGAATGTCTCTGTGTCGGGGAAGAGTTAAAAAATAGCTGTGTGAGTCAGCTGACATTGTGTGTGTGTGACAGTGTGAAACAGTTGAGGAGTGAAAAGAAAAAAGAGACTTTTCAGATTTCTAAAGTTTCAACAAACAGTTAATTATATCCAAAACAGTAAACGTAAATCTAAATCAGTATAAACCGAATTAAAAAGATTAAAAAATTTGATCAGTGAGAAAACTCACATTCAAACGTTTACTGCAGCAGTAGAACAGGTTTAGTGTTTGGCCTCTAGGCTCCAACTTAATCACACCCCGATATGATTACACAGGAATGATGGGAGTGAAAAGCAAATACTTGTAACCACCCGTCGGAGTCTACATGTGGATACTGGTGGAGGGGCTGTAGCTTCTGGTAGCAATACTGCAACAGCAGTGCGAGCAAAGGGGATGATGGGAAATGTCTCTCTGAATAAACAGACCACCTTATAACGCCGGTGTGTACTATAGATGGTTGTTGAGAGTGAGTCATGTCACATGATGTATGTCAAATTATTGGAGCAGCGCAGGTCAAGTTGACCGCCAGAGCTAACTCGCAGGCGTTGCTCCATTTATTAAAATCACTTGTTGCCTAAAAAAAGGGTAAGAGATTGTAGTAACCTACTGCAAACAAAACATAAAGACATATTTCAAAACATACATCAGCGCATTGTGAAATTACATTATCCCACAGTAAACTTAATTAGTAAACTTAATCAAGAGTGGTTCAAATTAACAAAAGCTACAATCCAAAACTATAAGCTTAGTCTAAAAAGTACAGCAACAATATGGGTACACCAATAATTGTCCTTAATATAGAATACCCATCAAAGAAAAGAGATATAGAAAAAAGTCTGGAAAATGGTAGAAACAAACTTAAGGGTGAGACCAAGCCTGGCCAAAGGGCATGGAATGGAATAAAAGACTATCAACTGAAAGATAAGAGCAAAAAAGAGAAAAGAACTAGAAATCCTAAAATTCTGTCCAATTCTGCCTGGACCAGTGAAGTTCAGAGGAGATTTCGAGTCAGAGGACTTTAAAGCACACTTTCTAAAGCTTTGCGGCACAATAAATAATAAAAAAAAGAAACTCAAACTCTGAAGTGGGTGCAGTTAATGGACTGTTACGCTGAAAGAGGAGCGAATCATACTGGTAACACCATTACACCAACATCCACAACAGGTAGATGGAGATGAGGAAGTTGAAAAAACAGGACAAGGAACGCAGCAATGTTCAGGAGAGGATATTTCAATAGAGGCTGAGGTCACAGAGTGTTGTGTGCCTCTTGGAGAGGCAAATAAAAACCAAGAAATTACTTCAAGCTCCTGTAATGGCCCTCAAGCCAGACGGGGAAGCATTTGCTACTCAGCCTAGTGCTACTCCCGGAAAATTAAAGCTCCACTTCCCCAAGCACCACCCATTGGTGATGTCTATAACCAACAGCCACAAACATAGCAGGCTCCAGCATTAAGAAAGGCCACCTTCAATAACAGAGAGAAGGGGCCAAGGTAGACGGCCCATGGGAGGCAGTCCTCTGGGATTCTGTTGGGGATGTGGCAACCCTGGACATATACGCCAAGCTTGTCCATCACAACCATGTCCTGCCCCTAATTGGACGATACAAGGATATGGTTGTCAGCCTGAACAACTTGCATAATAAGGCCCAGTCAATCCATGGGTGGGTCCCAACCATGGATACTACGGCTGCCAAGACAATCCTGAAGGGGGGGTGAGAGAGAACCTTGAGCTAGTCCAAAATATGCCACACCCCCCAACCAGCTCGGCTATCAATCGTAGGTGGTGAAGCAATATCTGTTTCTTCTAATGCTAATCTTTAATTTAAAAATAACAAACAACGCTTAAGCCAATCCAAATCGAGCAGCCGCTGCTGCAGAATGTTGCTGTGTGCTGAGAAATATCTAGCTCCCTCCTGCTCCAATCCAACGTGCACAGGATTTCACTTGGGGGCGCTGATGAATTGCGTGTTTGAACTGAGAAGGTAGATAGGTTAATTCCTCTCATCTGAAAATCATCATCTGGCTGGACGTTTCAAGACATATCATGGTTTCGGAAACTTGCATACATGTCGGACATTTTCCAGCATCTAAATGTACTGAATCAGAGCATGCAGGAGCGCGAGACTTACATATTACATGTGCAGGACAAACTGCAGGCTTTCACAAAGAGAATCGCCTTGTGGTCGACCAAACTCAAGGAGGGAGTGATAGCGATGTTCCCACAGCTTCACCAAGAGCTTCTTCCATCCGGTGTTGATTCAAGTAAAATGTCACCACTGATCCAATCCCACCTGGAGAACATGCAAGGATATTTCAAAGACTATATCCCTGACCTGGAGAACAACTCAAATCAAAACTGGATAAGAGACCCATTTGCCCCAGGGGAGTAGGTGAGAGACTGGATCGTATGTCCCAGGAGAGACTCATAGACATGGCAAATGAATGGGAGTTGAGGGTGGAATTTCAGGCTCTCACTCCCACAGTACTGGCCATATGTGAAAAAAGACTATCCTGCACTGGCTGAGAGGGCTCTGACATTTATTTTTCCTTTTCCCACCACATACCTCTGCGAGTCTGGCTTTTCTACATTGAAGTTGTTGGAAAAAAAAGCTCAGAGCATTTCTGCAAGTTGATAATGATATTCGTCTGGTACTGACAGCCATAAAACCTAGGATAGATAGACTGGGTAGGAGCCACCAAGCCCACCCCTCCCACAAGTGAGGGACCAGGTATACACACAGAGATAAACATACTTAAATCACAAGGACTGTTTATAACGGAACGGAGACACGGAATGTAATGAATAAAATATCCCTATCACCATTACACCACCACCACCAGCCTGAACTCTTGATAAAAGGCATGATGGATACAAGGCAGGGTGGTTCCATGCTTTCATGTTGTTTATGCTAAATTCTGACCATACCATCTGAATGTCGCAGCTGAAATTGAGACTCATCGGACCAGGCAACGTTTTTCCAATCTCTATTGTCCAATTTTGGTGAGCGTGAATAGTATCCTCAGTTTCCTGTTCTTAGCTGACTTTAACGGCACCCAGTGTGGTCAAATCAAATCAAAGTTTATTGTCACATGCACCAATGACAGCGTCATCGGAGCAGTGAAATTCTTAAGACATGGCAGGCAACTTCTACGCAGTAGACGACTTTACAACATATAACATAACATCGTAACAAATAACATATAACATATAAGTGAATATTAAATTAAGTAATATGAATATATGTATAACATATAACATAGTCAAATTAAAGTAAAGGTTAAATGAAGCAGCAGTTTACAGGGTGAAGGGGTGGGGAATATTAAATAGAATAATATGAATATATGTATAACATATAACACAGTCAAATAAATTCAAATGCAGCAACAGTTTTCAGGGTGAAGAAGTGGGGAATATTAAGTGAGATAAGTTTATGCGAAGTAAGTGAAAAAAATAAAAATAAAAATAACATGCTATCTAACATAACATATAACTTCACATCGTAACATAACGTGGTCAAGTGCAGCAGTAGTTTACAGGGTGAAGGAGTGGGGAATATTAAATTAAATCTTATGAATATGAATATATGAATATATCTCTACATATAATGCATATAACATAGTCAAGTCAAAGTCAAATGAAGCAGTTTACAGTGGGTAATATTACATTAAAATAAGATGAATATAGGTATTACATAGGCAGATCAAAGTCCAAATGAAGCAGCAGTTTACAGGGTGAAGAAGTGGGGAATATTAAATAAAATGAATGTATGTGGAGTAAGTGTATTGGTATGAGTGTGGGAGCAGAAGGTACATGGTGACTGTTCAGGGGGTCAGTGTTGATTGTTCAGGAGCCTGATGGCCTGGGGGTAAAAGCTGTTAGTGAGTCTGGTAGTCCGTGCTCGGATGCTCCGGTAACGTCTGCCAGACGGCAGCAGTGTGAGAAGTTCACAGCCTGGATGGCTGTGGTCCTTGATGATCTTCCGTGCTTTTCTCAGACATCTTGTGTTGTAGATGAGTTTCACGGAAGGGAGATGGCAGCCGATGATGCGCTCCGCTGTCTTCACCACCCTCTGCAGGGCCTTGTGATCAGCAGCGGAGCAGTTACCAAACCAGGCAGTAGTGCAGCTTGAGAGGATGCTCTCAATGGTGCACCTGTAAAAGTTTGTTAGTGTTTTTGCAGCCATGCCAAACTTCTTGAGTCTCCTCAGGAAGTATAAACGCTTTTGTGCAGTTTTGACCACAGAGTCCGCTTGTTTGGACCAGGTCAGGTCATCTGTGATGAGCACACCGAGGAACTTGAACTCAGAGACTCTCTCCACAACAGCTCCATTGATGTGTAACGGGCCGTGACCCCCCCCTCTGCAGCTTCCTGAAGTCCACGATCATCTCCTTGGTCTTGCAGACGTTGAGAGACAGGTTGTTCTCCTGGCACCATGTTTCCAAGCCTCTGACCTCATCTCTGTAGGCGGTCTCGTCGTTGTTGGAGATGAGACCAAGGATGGTGGTGTTGTCTGCAAACTTCTGCTGCAGTAGCCCATCTGCTTCAAGGTTTGACAAGTTGTGTGTTCAGAGATGGTAATCTGTATACCTTGGTTGTAACGAGTGGTTATTTGAGTTACTGTTGCCTTTCTATCATCTCAAACCACTCGGTCCATTGTTCTCTGACCTCTGACATGAACAAGGCATTTTCGTCCACACAACTGCCATTTACTAAATATTTTCTCTTTTTCGACCCTAGAGATGGTTGTGAGTGAAAATCCCAGTAGATCAGCAGTTTTTGAAATACTAAGACCAGCCTGTCTGGTACCAACAACAATGCCACGTTTCAAAGTCACCTTAATCTCCTTTTTCCCCATTCCTGCTACTACGTCATTACGGTAAGTGTGCTGCGTCATTTCCTGTTTTCTTGCCGCTGGTGGTGGTCGCTCCTTGTAATAGCTCCTCTGCTAAACACAGCTATTTCTCTGTAGCACTACGGCTAAAATAAGCGATCTGTAGTTAAACACCCACACATAACAACCCCTACTCTATCGTGCTTAGTGATTCTGTGTTCTGTTTGAGCTCACCAAAAAGCTATAAAGCGATGTCTTCTCTCTCTCCCTGATGCTCCACTGCTCTTTTTTGCTCCGAGTGTCTCATG
Source organism: Pseudopleuronectes americanus (assembly GCA_038501795.1). Classification (NCBI taxonomy): domain Eukaryota; kingdom Metazoa; phylum Chordata; class Actinopteri; order Pleuronectiformes; family Pleuronectidae; genus Pseudopleuronectes; species Pseudopleuronectes americanus. Next base: position 17,549,268 of record CM076732.1, on the reverse strand, counting down.
TTTACTTACTCCTCTGCCTCCCTTAACAGTAGTGGTACAGGTAATAAATGTAGTGTATTGGTAGCGATGGAGACGAGGCTTAGCGCCTTAGAAGCTCGGCTCCGCAGCTTAGAACCACCGTTAGCTGTAGTTAGCCGACTCCATCTTGCCGCAGAGCCACCTAGTTTAGCACGTAGCTTAGCCTTAACTAGCAGTCCCCTGACTTGTCCCGTGCAGAAGGGAGCCCAGGGCAGCTGGGTGACAGTCCGGAAGGGGCGTAGTGCTAGTCTTAAAAAGCCAACGATTAAGGAGCCACCAGCTCATGTTTCAAATAGATTCTCTCCACTCAGCGACGCACCCGCTGATAAACAAACTCTGATTATTGGCGACTCGGTTCTGAGAAATGTCAGGTTAGCGACACCAGCGACCATAGTAAATTGTATCCCGGGGGCCAATCATATTTGCTGTAGTTTACGGTGCTCAGGGGGCTTTTACCGAATTTTTTACGGAATTCCCTGAGTTTTTATCAAACTTAGTCCTATAGACCAATAAAATTATTATTTTTGGTGACTAGGGATGTCACGAGAACCATACTTACGATACCTTTCGATACTAAAATAACAAAACACCGACGATGCCCATTTTTTTGAAGCACCGTAAGAACCGTGTGCTCCGTCCCCCGCCCCGCTCACCGCTCAGAGACACAGTCTCTATCTTGGAGCACGCGTACACACACACACACACATCGCCCACTCCTGGTATTTCATTACGGCCTGATACGATGATGATTTAAAAAATTACCGTGAATGTGACTTTCACTCACGTTCAACATATGAAAACTGATTCGTTAAGCTCACCGTTCGCGAAAAATATGCACAGGGAGCCACTGCAGAGGGGATGAAGAGCAGCATATGGCTCCGGGTATCGAAATTGGCATATTTCCAGACAAATGAGTTAAAACAATTATCAAGAAAATTAGAAAGGAAGTGGCAGGGTCCCAGTTACCAACATGACATTCCGAGCATGATTAAAAAAAAACAATCAAATACAGTGTGGTCCCAAATTCTGCAATCCCAATTGAGTGAGTAATCTTCTTCATCTTACCACTGTGTCGAGCCCCAACATTATGAGCATGATGAAGAAGCAGACAGACCACAACTGAGGCAGGGGCATCATGGCCAAAGCCTGTGGAAATGCAATGAACGCAAGACCAGGTCCTTAGAGAAAAGAAATAAAATATTAGTTGTCATCCTCTCCACTGCCTCTTTTTAAATCTATCCCCATTTGCAATGAATATTTGAGGATAGTTAAATGTATGTTTAGCACAGACTTTAGCGTTGTGGTTTAAATCCTACCTGAGTCGACAACCATATTGATGGGAATTTTCTGAGCCTGAGCCATGAAACCCAGAGCTGAGAAGACAGCAAACCCAGCAACGAGGCTGGTGCAACTGTTGAGCACACACAACCACAAACTGTCCCTGCACACAAAGACACACACACACACACTGCTGTTGAATCTCACATTATGGTTGAGTGACATACACTACGCATCAAAAGTTTGGGGTCACTGAGAAATTTCTTTATTTTTCAAAGAAAAGCACAGTTTTTTTCATTGAAGATAACATTAAATTATTAAGAAATACACTCTATACATTGTTAATGTGGTAAATGACTATTCTAGGTGGAAACTTCTGGTTTTTAATGAAATATCTACATAGGTGTATAGAGGCCCATTTCCAGCAACTATCACTCCAGTGTTCTAATGGTACATTGTGTTTGCTAATCGCCTTAGAAGACTAATGGATGATTAGAAAACCCTTGAAAACCCTTGTGCAATTATGTTAGAACAGCTGAAAACTATTAAGCTGGTGAGAGAAGATATAAATCTGGCTTTCCTTTGAGCTAGTTGAGTATCTGGAGAATCACATTTGTGGGTTCATTATACTCTCAAAATGGCCAGAAAAAGAGAACTTTGATGTGAAACTCGCCAGTCTATTCCTGTTCTTAGAAATGAAGGCTATTCCATGCTAGAAATTGCAAAGAAACTGAACATTTCCTACAACGGTGTGTACTACTCCCTTCAGAGAACAGCAAAAACGGGCTCTAACCAGAGTAGAAAGAGAAGTGGGAGGCCCCGTTGCACTACTCAGCAAGAAGACAAGTTTATTAGAGTCTCTAGTTTGAGAAATAGACGCCTCACAGGTCCTCAACTGGCAGCTTCCTTAAATGGTACCCGCATAATGCCAGTGTCAACGTCTACAGTGAAGAAGAGACTCCGGGATGCTGGCCTTCTAGGCAGAGTGGCAAAGAAAAAGCCATATCTGAGACTGGCCAATAAAAAGAAAAGGTTGATATGGGCAAAAAAACACAAACACTGGACAGAGGAAGATTGGAAAAAAGTGTTATAAACAGATGAATCAAAGTTTGAGGTGCTTGGATCACAGAGAACAGGTGAAAAGATGCTGGAAGAGTGGCTGACGCCATCTGTCCAGCATGGTTGAGGTAATGTGATGGTCTGTGGCTGCTTTGGTGCTGGTAAAGTGGGGGATTTGTACAAGATAAAAGGGATTTTAAATAAGGAAGGCTATCACTCCATTTTGCAACGCCATCCCATACCCTGTGAACAGCGCTTGATTGGAGCCAATTTCCTCCTACAACAGGACAATGACCCAAAGCACTCCTCCAAATTATGCAAGAACTATTTAGGGAAGAAGCAGGCAGCTGGTACGCTGTCTGTAAGGGAGTGGCCAGTGCAGTCCCCAGATCTCAACCCCATTGAGCTGTTGTGGGAGCAGCTTGACTGTATGGTACGCAAGAAGTGTCCATCAAGCCAATCCAACTTGTGGGAGGGGCTTCAGGAAGCGCCAGGTGAAATTTTCTACAGATTACCTCAACAAATTAACAGGTAGAATGCTAAAGGTCTGCAATGCTGTAATTGCTGCAAATGGAGCATTCTTTGACAAAAGCAAAGTTTGAAGAACAAAATTAATATTTCAAATAAAAATCATTATTTCTAACCTTGTCAATGTCTTGACTATATTTCTATTCATTTTGCAACTCATTTGATTAATAAAAGTTTGAGTTTTCATGGAAAACACAAAATTGTCTGGGTGACCCCAAACTTTTGAACAGTAGTGTATATAAAGATAATTAACAAAATAAAGAGCTGATTTATGTTATTCTGCATTGATTGATTTTTCTCTTCAGTATTGTTATGATATAATCCACAATTTGTTTTTCTTCGACTATCTTTTGCCTGTATTTGACATCAGCAGTAGAAACAGATTGGAGTCCAACTGAGGCGTAACTGCTAAAATAAAATGTGATTTACTCCCTAATTGTTTGGCTATCAGGTTACCTCATGAGTTCTATCACAGATTGATTTTGGACCATTCGAGTGCATGGCATAAAGTTCTGGATGTATTTCTCTGAAAAGTCTGAAATCAGTGCAATGCTATTCATTGGTGTTGGAGAACAGGATATACAGTCTCTGGTGTAATAGCAGATTCATGATTTATTTAAGGTTTTAATTCAAATTCAATTCAAAATGACTTTTTTGTCCCCGGAGGGCAATTCTAAGGCACACAGAGCATGTCAAGACAACAAATGAAAATAAGAAAGAAAACATCGAAGACATCAATGCAATGTCCATTGACAGTTAAAAACCTGTGTTGTATTCTAAATTCAACACTTTGTCATGATTCAACCATTTATTGCTCAAATAGGAATACAGTGATGCATGGCCTGGATGGCTCCTTTCTTTGGATGTTCCCTGGATTAGCCACTCAGCATGTTAAGATTAAACAGGGAACATGTGCAAAACCCACAAAACAATTGAAACCCGGCGCCAAGCTACAATAATAAAATATATTTATAGCCGTAAGCATGCTGCAGACCTCGGAAATTGTATCATGCATGCCTTCTGAGAGAGGTCATACTACTGATATATGAAATATCCATGTGTAGAAGCAAGCATGCTGCAGTCTTCTAAAATGACTTGACTAAAGAATGCTAGCCGTAAGCATGCTGCAGACCTCGGAAATTGTATCATGCATGCATCCTGCAAGATGTATGCTACTGTTACATGAAATATCTGTGTGTAGCAGTAAGCATGCTGCTGACCTCTAAAATAATCTTAAGAAGGCAGGCATGCATTCTGCGAGAGAGGTTAAACTACGGCTGACATTGCAGGTCTCATCTTCTCTTTCTTCTGACCCTTCCTCATCATCCTGATTTTCGAAGATGCAATCTTCTTCGGTGAGGGATCCTGTGTCTGTCCCGAGATGAGACACTGAGTGTGGAGATGGTGAGTAGTGTGATTTGCCAAACAACGCTTTTAGTGATCATAACCGTGCTTAGCAAATGGTTGATTTACCGTGTGTCAGGTAAACTTTCCAAACACTGTTTAAAAGCCAGTAGAAAATTAACAATACTAATGCACCATTGCAATAAACGGATGGAGGGACTCAAAAACACAACTTCACATATGTATCAGTGGAACTACTACTAACCATAATAGCAGAACATGATTCTGCCTTTATCGCTCTTAACTTTTAGAAATAAGACTGAAAAACTATTTTTGTTTATTGACTTTTACCTGGGTTTCCTTGTGTTCATGTTCACTAGTTTTCCACTGAGTTTTCAGCTTCCTGGATAGACAAGTAATAAAAATGTACACTTCATCAACTCACCACTATGCCGATAGAGAGTTGGGTGAAGTGTTTGAGTCCACAATACACTTTAGGAGTGTCAGGGTAAACAGTGTTAGATCAGAATTCAATACAACTTAAGGAACTGGATACCAAATCTTCAGACAAAATAAAAAAAACAGAAAAAACACAACATGCCTCCATACTGCTAGTGTGTCATCCAAGTGTCCGCAAGCCCTGACCTTCATATTTGAACAAACACTTCACCAACCCCTCCATCGGAGTAGTAGTGTGTAGATAATGTGATATATGGGTGAACAATCCCTTTAACTTCCTGTCTTTGTTCTGTTTCCTTGGACTTTTGAGTCACGTTTTCTAGCATTATCTTACTTGCTCGTGTTACCTAGTATTTTGTTTCTTTTTTAATTCATTTTTTTTTAATTCAGTTATTTACCATCCAGGCTCCTGTGTTTGGGTCTTTCTGCTTTCCCATGCATGACATACTGATGAAATTGTTTACCTGTAACAGTTGTTCTCTACTTTGTTGTAGCTGCCCAGTGTGATTAAGGTCCCTGATGCAACACCATAGGAGAAGAGGACCTGAGCGCAGGCTTCCATCCACACCTGAATAAAAAAGGTCAAAAACATGTGTCATAAGGTCATCGCTGTCATAGCAACGCGCAAAAAGAACTGCGGTATCATCGCCATTCTTTGAAAATATACAACAGTAATTGGCCAAAAGTAACTTTGACTGGTCATCATGAAAAAATAAACAATTAAAACATTCAGTTCCATTGCAAAAATGCTACATTTCAGAAAAAAATATTGTAAAACTTATCTATGGCGTCTTACCTGAAGGTCTGCCAGACGAGAAGGTTCTGGATAAAGGTAATAGACCACACCCTGCCAGGCTCCGGGCAGTGTCAACCCCCTGACCAGCAAGATGGCCAACATTATATAGGGGAACACCGCCGTGACATACACCACCTGAAATTTCAGTAGTCAGATCAAATACTGTCAGGTTACAGAAGAAATGCCTCTATGCTCCTGATAGTGTTAAGCTGGTCATACACTGTACGATATTTAAAATGCTGTTGTGAAATTCCAACTCGTACTCTACGAGTAAATACGGTCTAATCGTCTGTCACAACCTGACTGCTCACACTGTACATGTAAAATGCCCATGTGCATAGCTACAGAGCCCTTCCGGTGACCTTTAGGGAACAAAATATTACATGTGCACGAAATAACGGTAATGGGAACTAGAGAATAGGTTGTGCACAATACACTGACTCTGATTGAGCCTACATTTTTGTATAAACGTTTTCAATAATTTAACAATAAATCATAGGGCTCTATTCTCGTGCACCATGGCGCACCGTGCAAAGTGCAGTTAAATGTCCAGAGTGTGACTGTTAACGTGGGGGCCAGGATGCATCTGGAAAAAGTGTTATGGGTGTGTTGAGAAATGAATCAGAGCGTCCGACGGTCTTGAGCAATAAATCACTCTCGCTCCCCCCTGTACACCGCACAGCATATGATATATACCAAAGCTGAAGCTTGAAGGACTCTTTTAAGAGTCATATTGCTCAGAAATTGGGACAAAACAAGACTTAAATCGGATAGTGTATGCCCAGCTTTTGGCCCTCTCCCAATTCCTCTCCCTTAGCCCAACCCCTAGATATAAAGTGCCCTTTGCTGGGAGTGTCCCCTTCAGCCACAGGAAGAGGACCAGAAAATATGCATTCTTTTGAATGTGTATGAATATTTGGCTTAGTTATTGCCTATAAAATGGATAAATATCTGATTGGATACAGAGAATAAGATAAACCCTAAGAAGTGAGATGGGCTCAAACCTTACCCTAGAAAAAGTTATGTATGTAAATGTGATATAAATAAAATAATAAATCACCATCTCATTACACAAGAAGCATGATCTTTCCATTATCACAACCTTTTATAGCCCTCAACTGACAATACCTGAAATGCTGGATACAAAAAAGGTGTCCATTTCATACACTTACAAGATTTCCAACAAAAGTCGCACATAACAGACCTTTCCTGTTGAGCGGACACCTTTCCAGATGCAGAAGTAACAGGCCACCCAGCAGGCCAGGAGACACAGCAACAACTCCCATTTCACGGTGCCAACCTCGTCTATTCCTCCAGACATGGACAACACTCCTCTCCTGGGGACACCAGACAGACTGGTGGTTACACATCTGTTGAATAACTGTCTTCGAGAAGTACAGAGTACACTGTACACATGTAATCCATTACTGACAACCTACATAATATATAATGATCTTAGTGTGACATTTGACTCACTCCCAAAACTCAGAGGCCGAAGACTTAGTGAGATTTTCAGACGTCCAATTTACTGAATGGTTGCCACTGTGTACTGCAGTCCAGTTTGAAGATGTGAGGTCCACACATCTGTCTGTTGAAAGGAAAACAAATAATTATGTTCATTAAAATTATAATGTATGAAGCTGTGCATACATGGGTCTGTGCATCCCACTCAATCAAATGTAAAAATTGGGAAAACATGGACTGAATCCCACTCCACCCCTTCTCCACCTTTAATTTAACAATATAAGTAGGCAGAGTCCAAAAAAAAGGATTTAAACGGCATCCTGTTCATTGGGACCAAGAAAGAAAAAGATTGTGATAGTTTTGCAAATGCAAATGAGGAAAAGTCTGAACCACACAGTAAATAAAGAAGTCAAACATTCGGGTCGATGTCAAGCAGATCCCTACTGCCCAGCGCTACAGTGTAGCCAGAAAGGCTGGAGGGGCTGCGGGGGTCAAATAACTCTGTTTGAAGGGAAGTTGTATTTCATGTGATGCTGTCAGAGGGGTAAATGGTCTGTATTTATAAAGTGCTTGCTAGTCCTGATGACCACTCAAAGCTCTTTACAGTTTTATACATTCACCAATCACACAAGCATTCAAATAGTGCATCTATGTGTAGCACTTTCTCTATGAGAAGGGGCATAAGCCGCTGGGGTATTAGGATCATGTTAGAGAGACTCTGATTGCATAAAAGAGAGCAATGAAGGTAAAGGAATTATTTTGTATTTGGGTGTAGTGGACATTCCCAGCCCACCCTTAACAACATTGAAGCAGGATTTTCAGGATAAGGACAAACAGATCTTAATACCTGCAGGACAAATTTATCCTATGACTGATGTTGACGTTTATTCAAATTGTACTGTTTGAAAGAGATCGACAAGCAATGATGCCCAGAACCCATGTTCAACTCATTAACAGTGCTTCCCCTCTCTAGAGGGGAATGTCACCAAAATAGAGATATTAAAAACACATGTCATAAAACCACATTCCATTAAGTACTGAAACCCTGTTTATTTTAGGACTGAAACATCATCACAACAATATTGCTTTTTAATTGCTTTCAGGTAATTCGACAGTTTTCCTAAACAGAACTTAATAGAAGCTAAATGGAGAATGTAGAAGCCATTTACCGTATGAATGCAAACAATAAACTGAGACTAGTAATATCATATTTAATTTTTCTTCTGATTATGGTGGCAGCTAATCAAGGATCGTGCTGGTGGACTGGGTATCATGATGGTGTATCCTGATCATGGATCACAGTGGTGGATCTTCATGATGGATCCGGCCCAGTTCTAGAAGTGGGTATTGGTGGGCAATGCCCAACTTAATTTCTACTCTGCCCACCCAATTTGTCAACTTTCTTCAGTAGTATTTTAATCTGATGTGGTTCGGGGAAAAGTTCCAGGGAGGGAGTCTGATTGCTTATCACTCTCTCCCTCTTGCAGGTCATGTGAGTGAATGACAGAGCTGAGAAAGATGGTTTACAGAGAGAAAAGGAGGGGACCCAGGACCGAATCGTTAATAATTAAAGATAATAATAAAAATATTTTAAAAAGATATTTTTAACTCTTTATTGTATAAATATATACCTAAATATGAGTTGAAATTAGAATAAAACCAGTTTTTTCTTTGTTGACCCTTGAGGTTATAACGACACGGATTAGTGGAATAAGCGAGAGTTGCAAGGCCAAAAGAAAGTCCTTACTAAACAGACATTCCAAGCCACAGCTCAAAGGGCATCATATGAGGGGGCGTATTTAATTGCACAGGCAAAAAGCCACACTGGTCGGCGAAACGTTAATTAATCCTGTTGCTGTAGCTATAAATGTAGCGATGCATGGGGATAGATTATAAACCCGTGATCTGGAATCAGTACCGCTGTCTAACAGGACTATTGCCTGGCACATCCCCGACATGGCCAAGGACAGAAAGTGCCAGCTGGTGGATAGAGTTAAGAAAGGGAGATATCCTTTACATTTAGATGAATCCACAGATATATTAAACTCTGCCAAGCTGCTTGTTTTCATCTGATACAGTTTTGACGGAAAACGTAATGCTGTTTTGCTCTGCGCTCAGCGCTCCAGAGTGGACGTGCACGGGTGAGGATATTTTTACAAAACTAAAAGAAGAGGGACTATCTTCGGAAAACTGTATTGGTGCGTGTAAGGACAGGCCTGGAGTGCTGCTTGGGAAAAAGGCAGGACTGAGAGCGAGTGTCTTACAAGTGGCACCGCACATAAATTTCACACACTGTATTTTTCACAGAGAATCTCATGCAAGCAAAACATTTGAACCAAAAAAACATATTCCTGACATAGCGATAAAAAGGGTCAACTACATAAAAACACGTCCACTCAATATCAGACTTGCTCTGTCTGGGAAATCTGCTGAGCCGCCTTTATGAGCTGCGGGACGAGGTGCGCATATTTCTGATTGAGCACATCCATGGTCAGTGGGGGTCGCCAGTCTCTGGCACCAGTATTTTGGGGGTCGCGGGCTGAAAAGTTTAGGAACCCCTGCCTTAGTCAACAGTTTCAGGTCAGCAGCATTATTGCTGACACGTAAAGATTTTTCTCACAACAGCCGTATGACCTCTCGCAAGACGCATGCTACCATTCTCTAGTCAATGATTTAGAGTTCTGCAGCATGCTTGCTGCTACATATAGATTGTATAACTCTAGCTTGGCGTAGGTTTCCATTGTTTTGGGGATTTTGCATGTGTTCCCTTTTAATTTTTAAAGCTGTAAATGCCATGCCTGTGTGTATTTTTTACTGAACAGTGGTAACAGAGCAAGGGCATGAGCATGGCTGGGCAGAGGAATGACTGGAATTGTCAGCTGCCTCTACCCAATTTCGGACAAGCAGAGGAAAATGGATGGATGGATGGATTTAGAAAACATGCTTAATAGGCTTGTGCTCTGCTCTTGAAACCATGTGCTTGGATATTAAGTCCATAGTGTATATTAATGAAAAACCCATGCTGACCTGTGTTCCAAGGATTGTTGCAGGTAGCCCAGGGCAGAGTGGTCCTGAAACAGTAGATGAGGTATAGGAGGGCCCAGGCCAGAACAATGCTGTAGAGTCTTGAATAAAGCTGGATCACCATGATAGCATAACCAGTTCCTGGAGGAAGAGAACATATAAAATACAGTATCAAGGTCCTATTGTGATATACAGCTAAGAAATATGACAGCTACATAACCATGATAATACTGTTAGAACCTCTCATAAATATACAGACATAGTTTGGTCATTAGCTCAATTATGGTCTATATACAATAAAACATTAAATATTTGTTGTTGCCCGCTGTGGCAATAGAGTCAATGTTGGCATCTGTAGGTCCCTAAACAAGTAGTAAATTTACAAGTATTTACAAGTAGTAAATTGACAAAAATGCTTTTGACACTGGCAATATAATTAGAAACGATAATTACCCTTTGCAATTGGGCAGACTTTGTCCCAGCAGGTGATGGCGCCCTCTTGTGTTAACTGACCGATCGTATTCTCCAGCAAGTAGAGTGGCACACCACACAGCACAGCAAAGAAGATATAAGGCAACAAAAAGACACCTGCACACACAATAATAGGCTACATGACATCAGCTGTTGATAAAGTGAGTACATGGATGATTTACATTCACACATAATGGATTAAAATAATTATAACGAATTATATTATAAAAAAAAATTAACTCATCCCTTCATCTAGCCATGCTCCCTTTGTCAGTCTACTGCAGAATGATCAATCAGGTGTTCTCATAATTATTATATTTCTTATCTAATCTACAATCAGTAAGATTTGTTAGAAGTTTTCAGAAACTGATGGTGGCACTGTGTGATAAATCAGAGAAGAACAGAAATGGCTGCTGTCGCAACATATGTGTAGTATGCTATCCTGTTCACCTGCCACACAACAACGGAAAGTATGCCTGTTTGCTGACAATGGTCGGCTTGTTTACTGATGTTATGCCGAATTCTTCCTGCAGAGGAAAGTTAAACATTTATGGGTGTTTTGAAGGGCGAGGAAAAATTTGACAACGGGCTACCACAGTCAATTTAACCCTTATCCGTCTCAACCGGTTGGGTTAAGAAGAGAGTCTCTTAGAGACTCTAGGGAACCTCAATTTATCTTATGTTTAGAAAGTGATCTTTTTCGATTATGAGGTACAATAAGCTCTAAAGATATGATGGAGCTTGATCTTTCAGGGCTACATATGTTTGAAGCAGGAATTACAATCTTGATTTTACAGGGAGCTAATGCAGTGAAACCAAGATAAGATCTCCTATATGATATAGCTCTTTTCACTACTCATCCTGCAAGAAAACAGTTGTTTTTTATCAACCTTGACTGCACTGCAACAGGACCTTTGGATTGTTTCCTGGTTGAGACATTATGTACTTGACATTTGTTTGTTAATGTTCGAAAAGTTTTGATAAAGCTTTATGTCAAAACTCATAAATTAGTCTGGGGAAACACTTAATTGTATTAATCCTAACTGCTGTAGTATGGCTGGACCAATAACAATATTAAGGACAATACATTCTACATATTCCATATATATATACATAAAAACTAAATTTTTGCAATGGTTGTCCAAGACTGGTGTCAAAGATCCGTTATAAATGCAGGACATTTTACAGTTTACGAGTAAACTTTTACCATACTGAAACCATATTCACTTGTATTTTTATAACTGTAAATAGCTTACTCTATATTTTTAATAACTATTGAAAAAATGGGACAAAAATTTGTATTTATTAAACTAATTAAGAAAAAGGGTAAAATATACAAAAATTGCTGCCTCTAAAAACAAAACATTGCGTTTTGTTCCATAAAAAATGTTTCATATCGGCATAAATTGGACAGTATATATACCACTACGGATAAAGACCAATATAGCTGATCTATGCTCTCTAAGTCTTGTTTGAACTTGAGCTGAATTTTTTTATTCAGTTTTTTACGAAGAATGGGGTGTATTTATTTTGTATGTTTTACATTTGATTATTTAGAGACTAGAACAGCTAATTGTCATTAAAGGAGCTGCCCTGACCTGGTTTATATTCAATTTTACAGATCAATTCTAAATTATACAAATTAATGATGAGTCATCTGTGCGCACCAAAGTTAACCTCAGGGTTCGGTGCTCAATATGATTTATAATTCTCATGATATATGCTTTCATTAAGGACACAACTAAACCTTAAGCATGTTTCAAAAATAATAAAAACCTGAATGACCTGCAATTTTCCCTTATTAAACTAAGATAAAACAGAGGTTCTAATTCTTGGCCCTAAATACCTTAGAGATACATTATCTAATGATATAGCTGCGCTAGACAACCTTGCCCTTGCTTCTAATGAAACGGTCAGGAATCTGGGAGTTATCATTTGTCATTTGATTCTCACTTAAAACTAATTTCTAGGTCAGCCTTCTTTCACTTCCTTATCATCTCAAAAATTGGTGTTAATGTTCTGTCTGAAAAAGATACAGAAAAACGAGTTCACGCCTTTGTTACATCCTCTTGACTGGACTTGATTAATGTATTCACTTATTATCAGGCTCCAGCGGTAAGTCGTTGAAGACTCTGCAGCTTGTCCAAAATGCTGCTGCACGTGTCCTGACAAGAACCAGTAAAAGAGATCACATTTTTCTTGTATTGGCATCGCTACACTGGGTCATGATTTTTTTGGCAGCTGATGGTGGATCATGCTGCTAGATCCGGATTATGACGATGGATTCTGGATTATAGTGGCATCTGATTGTGGTGGATCTTGATCTTGTTGGCAGCTGATGGACTATTATTTACAACAAGACTGCTCGAAATACAATATGCCTAATCACACTCTACCATTACTGACAATAACCCCTCAATTCATTAGTCAATGCTTCTCCCTTCATTTCTATCAGACATTTTCTTATGTACAAATACTTTAAACATAGACACACTTTCCATTATAACAGTTTTTTCTAATCAATTTTGTAAATACTTTTATTTTGCTGATTAACATGCAGCATCTCTGTCTGTCCTTGGAGAGGGATCCCTCACATGTGGTTTTGTACGCACTGTTAATAGTTTTTTTTTCTTTTCTGTAGTATTGGTAGTTTTTCCTAAATCTTGTTGAGGATTATGGGCAGAGGATGTCCCTGAACTTTTTAAAGCCCTATGAGACAAATTGTAAAAATAGGCAATGGAAATATCCATCTCTTGTAGAGAGACAGAATCAGAACCAGAAAGTTCAAAAGTAATGCTTAACTGTAAATATCCAAAAAGACTTCAAAGTCATTAACAACCAGCATCCATCTCCTTGAGGTGAATCCAGAGTTTGCTCTGGAAAGACAGAGTTTAGTGTTTAGTGAAGCTGGTAAACATGAGATGTATGGCTCCTTTTTTGTATGAAAACTGATTAACAATCGGGCCCAACAGAATTAACCAGCATTTGCGGTTGCAGAGGACTGTTGCTTAGTTAAAGTTACATAGTGTTTCTTTAAGATATCTGGGTCTGAACCTTCGTCTATGAAGCTAATACTTGATAATTAGAAGTAAAGGTAAATCTTATGAGAAGTCATTAATTATGCAGGTAGTTGGTAATAAAATGAATGTTTGTGCAAAATTAAAGTACAAAAGTACCAAATTAATTAAAGACATTCCAAGACAGGCTCGAGCAGGTATCAGTATAGGCCCTGTCGTATGTATAGTATAGGCCCATCCAAAATGCAATGCAGTTAGGCAATCAGAGGAGGGCCTCCTTAAAAATGCATGAGGCAAACACACCTGCCTGTTCTGGCTTGAGCTCCAGAGAGAGACAGATAATCAACTTAAGACAAACGACGAAATGTTTCTCAAATACCATTAGATAAATGATGAGTTATTTGTTTTTATACACATCTTTTACCATGTTTACCCTGCAATGAAGGAAAAAAGAGTTAGGTTCTCAAACTTACCTCCTCCATTCTTATAGCAAAGGTAGGGAAATCTCCACACATTGCCCAGACCTATCATATTGCCTGCAGCTGCCAGAATATATTCCCTTTTCTTGATCCACTGCTCCCTTTTATTTGCTTTGGTCTCCATGTCTTTGTACCCTCCTCAGTGCTCTGATCAGTACTGTCAGCACACACCTCAGTCAGCTGTGAACACTATACTGATTTTAGAGGGAGGTGCTACAAGTACTGCAAATACTTGTTTGTTGTAATGTCAATCATGCAGTGGGATCTACATAACTCACACCATGCACTCTGTGTTCCTTTGTTACATGTCATTCCCTCATCACTTCCATGATAACAGACAGTACTTCTTCCCGCAGTGCAGTTTTGTCTTACCAAATGCATCTAAGGCTAAACACAATTGTGTTTATCTTAAGCATTTAATTAGGACACCTTAAGGAATTATTAATTTTTGTTATTTTTGTGTTTGTCTGTTTGTTTCACACACGAGAGACATGATGTACATACACTGAGATGAGTACAAAAAGGTAAAAACTGCAGTGGGTCAGAGGACTTCAGCTGAGTCAGTTTTGGTTTTGTCTGCATGTCAGTGCGAAAAAGAGAATAAGTGAACGTGCAATAACTTCACTGTAATACTGTATATTCTAACCAAAATCATGTCAAATGTCTATGGTATCCTGCTGGAAATATGTGCATTTTTATAATTTTGGGAAATATTTTTTATTGAAAATATTCGATAAATGTTGTTGATGAAGCTCACCAGAACTCATTGGAAAGGGTGGTGAAAACTGCCCAAAGCATCACTGGTTCTTCACTCCCCACCATTGAAGCCGTCCAGAGCAAGAGATGTATGCGGAGGGCGTGCAGCATTGTCAAGGTCAGCTCACACCCCAGCCACAGACTGTTTGCCCTCCTCCCTTCTGGGAGGCGCTACAGGGTCCTCCATTCCCGGACCAGCAGGTTTAGGAACAGCTTCATCCCTGCGGCCGTCACCCTGCTGAACTCTGCATCACAGTGTAACCGCTTCAACAGGCTTCCATACTTACCATAACAACAATATCGAAGAAATACTGCAGCATGGAGGGATGCAAAAGAAAGAATGTGACTTTACACGTTCTTCCTAGCAACGTTACAATTCGAGACCAGTGGTGACTCTTTGTTTTTCCTGAAGGGCAGCGTTCCAGGAAAAATGTGTTGGTTTGCTCGGCTCATTTTACCACCGACTGCTTCCTCAATTTACAGCCGTACAACGCCGGGTTCAGCAAGAGATTAGTCCTCACGGATGGAGCAGTCCCCACACTCCAAGATTCTCTACCAGTAAGTAAAATAATTAATGATTGGTTATATTCCACAAGAAGTGCTAACAGCTCAGCACTGCTAGAAATCAAAGCAGCTTCACCTATCACCAACTTGTTGTGAACCCAGTGGCGGCTTTAGGAACGGGCGAAACGGGCGAAACGGGCAGCCGCCCGGGCGGCACCTTTTCATGTCACGTGGGGGGCGGCACGAGCACTTAAAACAAATATATATATCATCTGGCCCGCGAAGCGGTTTTCTATTATCTATCATATCACTGTGCGGGGAATTGGCAAATTGGCGGCCCCTGTCTGGGTTCACTGGGTTCACGTCTGGGTCTCCCAAATGGAACAAACAAGGGGGGGGGGATCCAGTGTATAGAGCAGTGATTCTCAAACTGTGTGGTTCGCCCTACGTCTTAACGTCCGCATCTCTTTAACGGCGGAGCAGTAAACAAATCGCTCTTTCGCCGTAGACAGGGGTCTCCAACCCGCGGCTCTGTCGAGCCTCCCCTCTGCAGTGGCTCCATGAACAGTGTTGTGCCTCCGCCTCCCGCCCCGCTCACTCTCTCAGAGATACACACGGGAGATCAGAGTTCGTTTACGTGAAGCAGCTGTTCAGGGACAAACAAGAGACGGTGTTCAAAAACCAAGTTGAAAAGAAGTTACGATGAAGCCTGTTTTGCTCTTGGGTTCACAGTCAATGGGGTAGGACATGAGGAGAGACCAGTGTGTAATTTATGTCTGAAAACTCTTCTCAGAGTCTTCTTAACAAATTAAGAAGACTCTTAGAAACAAAAACAATTAAGAACTTCCCTGACCTGCCTTCAAAAACCTATATATTATTCTTAATATTTTATATTAATGTATCTCTTCTCTTATTTGCATATTATTCTTAATATTTTGTATTATTGTATCTCTGCTCTCGTTAACTTTTTTCGATATCTGATTGTATATATTTTTGCCACTTTTATGTTGTAACTTATACTGTGTTGTTCAGAATTATGTGCATTGATTCTTTTAAGTGTGTTATTCAAATATTCTATTGAAGGATTTGTGCAATAGAGAAATTTAAGTTTTTCTTTCACTTATATTGTTATAATTCGGAGGGTGGGGCGTTCGGAGGGGGTCTCGCCCGGGGCGCAATTCTATGTAGAACCGCCATTGTGTGAATCATACAAACAACAAAAGTATCGTTATGTACCTTCACGATTTTGTTTCTCGTGGTTGTATCTTAACATTCTACTTTGCTGGTGTTTGTGCGACTAGCGCGTCGCTGAGCGCTAGCAGAGTAAGCACAGAGCAGCTTCGCACTGAACTGTTTGTAACCGAAGAAACAACACACGTATCGATATGTACCGTCACGGTCTTGTTCCTCACACTGGTTCTTTCTTAACGTTCTACTTTGCTGCTGTTCGTACCACTATTGTCGTTTCCAGCATTGTGCTCGTCACCTGTGCTGCTGATGCAACAGTGCATTTTGCCTAAAAAAGGGGCGGTTCAGGAACCTCACGTTTGTGGTTTAACTGCATAGCGTTTACGTTGACTTGAGTCACAGCCCATGTCACGCCGTAATTGTGATTTCACTATGTTTGCAGCGTGTTTGTGGTTGTTTAAAAAGTGTGTGTTGGTAGCGCCATAAAGGATACAGAAAATGTAGTTCATATCTTACCAGGCGCAGACTTTTCAAGTCTTTCAATGTGCTTCTTATAAATACAAATAATCCCACCCACAGATGTGTTGGATAGTACATCAAATACATGGTTTGGTAGAATGTTTTCTAGCAGAGGCTGCTGTGTCTTAATATTGACTTTACAGTTTATAACACCAAATGTTTACATGGTCCATTACATTTATTTGTATCTGCAGTGAACAGCACAGCAGATATTGACCACCCATAAATACTTCGGGACCCAAACAGACCCTCCAGCTACAAGACCTGTTGCGACACAGCTTTCCAAGGGGACTCTGGAGGAACATGTGAGAAGCAAAGGTAAATAAAATTGCCAGTATAAATAACACACATTTACAACTCTTTATTTCTCAAATGATTTTTTTTTCATTTGTGGGATTAGGCACGCAGGCCACAGTGACTTGCAGAAACATAGGGGTTGGCTCCAGCACCTTTCTCCACACATTTGGAGAGTCTGCAAAGTCTTCAACACCAGTCAGAGGGAATGTCAGCTTTGTCCGAGGCAAAAGACCAGCCAAAAGACCATGTGTAGAGCAGTGTTAATTTCGTTAACGAAAACGAAAACTATTCGTTAACGAAGCTTTTCCCATGACTAAGATGAGACGAAGACGTAACGAAAACGGAACTTCGAAAATAAAAACTAAGACTAAATCTATTTTAATTTTCGTTGACGAAACGAGACGAGACGAAAATGTTGGTGGTTGACTAAGTCACAATAATTTTTAAAACATCATCGTATCAGGCCGTCATGAAGTATCAGGAGCGGGCGAGTGAGTGTGTGTGTCTGTGTCTGTGTGTGTGTGTGTGTGTGTGCTCCGTCTGCTCTCAGAAAGTGTCGTGCGCCGTAGAGAATGGTCGCACTGACAATGGCTCCGCAAACGCTACGCAGTTTTATATTTATTACGTATTTTCTTGTTTGTTTTTTGTTTGGTTTTTTGTACACACTGCAATGTCGATCATACAGTATGATCGACTGGCACTTTTGGAAATACGTTCGTCGCTTAATACGGAGTTTTTCTCAACTTACCGGAGTGCTTGCTGCGGCTCCTTTGTTCTGCCGCCGGTCTGTTTACCAATACACCGGCGGAGGAGAGAAAGAATCCTGGTCAGGTCTCGGAAGAGAAGCTGCAATCCCGCCGCTGCCGAGCATTCTACTCGCGAATGTTCAATCCCTGGACAATAAAATGGACGAGCTGCACGCACGGATTAACTTCCAGCGGGACATCGCGAACTGCTGTGTGCTGGCGTTCACGGAGCCATGGCTGGATCCCATGGTGCCTGACTCCGCCGTTACTCCGCCGTTTTTCCATCTACCGGCAGGACAGGACCTCCGAGTCAGGTAAGAGCAGAGGTGGAGGGGTGAGCTTTATGATTAACTCTCGCTGGGGGCTCGGATGTTGTTGTGCTTTCTACACGCTGTTCACCAGACCTGGAGTTGCTATCGATAAAAGTGCGCCCTTTTTACCTTCCCCGTGAATTCAGCTCCGTCATCATCACAGCTGTTTACATTCCACCGCAGGCAGACAAAACGTGTGCGTTAGACGATCTGTACGGAGTTATTAATAGACTTGAGGATGCTCACCCTGAGGCAGTCTCTATTGTTGTTGGTGACTTTAATAGGGACCAATATGAGAAAAATTCTGCCTAAATATCATCAGCATATTAACTTTCCCACTCGGGGTGATCAGACTCTAGACCATTGTTACTCCCAAATACGCAACAGCTACAAACCCCTCCCCCGCCCCGCTTTCGGGAAGTCAGATCACGCTTCCATTATGCTCGTTCCAACCTACAGACAACGCCTTAAACAGGAGAAACCGTTTTTTCGGGCAGTTCAACGTTGGAGTGCTGAATCCATTAGCACTCTCCAGGACTGCTTTGAAACAACAGATTGGCAGATGTTCTGTGTTGCAGCTGATGGTGACATTAACGAATACACAGATACTGTCTCTTCATATATCTCCAAATGCATAGATGATGTTGTCCCTAGGGTCAGCGTCAGGACCTTCCCAAACCAAAAGCCCTGGGTAAATGGTAATGTCCGTGCTAAGCTCAGAGCACGGTCCTCTGCCCATAAATCTGGTGACCCGGAGGCATTGAGGAAGTCCAGACGTGACCTGCGGAGGGCCATCAGAGAAGGTAAAAGACACTTCAGGGATAAGCTGGAATCCAACTACCTCAGCTCTGACCCCCGACGCTTGTGGGGTGGCCTGCAACACATCACTGGCTATAAAGGGAGAAGTAGCAGTGATGATCAGCATGCTGCCTCCTTACCTGATGACCTCAACACCTTCTACGCACGGTTTGAGGCAGCAAACATCCTTCCATCCGCGAGACTGGCTGAGGACCGAGACGATGACTGCACTCTGTCCCTGACCGTGGCTGACGTGAGGCGAGAGCTTCAAAGAGTGAAGCCCCGAAAGTCATCTGGGCCCGATGGAGTTCCAGGCCGCGTCCTCAGGGGGTGCGCCGACCAGCTAGCGGAGGTCTTCACCTCCATATTCAACCTCTCCCTACAACTGTCAACAGTCCCCACCTGCTTCAAACAGGCCACCATCATCCCTATACCTAAAAAATCATCCATCACCTGCTTAAACGACTACCGCCCTGTAGCACTGACCTCCACCATCATGAAGTGCTTCGAGCGGCTGGTCAAAACCCACATCTGCTCCACCCTTCCTGACACCCTTGACCCCCTCCAATTTGCATACCGCCCAAACCGATCGACGGACGATGCCATCGCCCTGACAACACACACCACCCTCTCCCACCTGGAAAAGGCTAACACATATGTGAGGATGCTGTTCGTGGACTACAGCTCCGCGTTCAACACAATTGTGCCTGCCAAACTCGTCCCCAAGCTCAGGAGCCTGGGTCTTAAAACCCCCCTGTGCAACTGGATCTTGGACTTCCTGACGAGCAGACCCCAGGTGGTGAGAATCGGTAACTACACCTCCTCCTCACTGACCCTGAGCACCGGGGCCCCTCAGGGCTGCGTGCTCAGTCCCCTCCTGTACTCCCTGTACACACATGACTGTGTGGCAACACACAGTACAAACACGATCCTGAAGTTTGCAGACGACACCACCATCCTTGGTCTCATCTCCAACAACGACGAGACCGCCTACAGAGATGAGGTCAGAGGCTTGGAAACATGGTGCCAGGAGAACAACCTGTCTCTCAACGTCTGCAAGACCAAGGAGATGATCGTGGACTTCAGGAAGCTGCAGAGGGGGGGTCACGGCCCGTTACACATCAATGGAGCTGTTGTGGAGAGAGTCTCTGAGTTCAAGTTCCTCGGTGTGCTCATCACAGATGACCTGACCTGGTCCAAACAAGCGGACTCTGTGGTCAAAACTGCACAAAAGCGTTTATACTTCCTGAGGAGACTCAAGAAGTTTGGCATGGCTGCAAAAACACTAACAAACTTTTACAGGTGCACCATTGAGAGCATCCTCTCAAGCTGCACTACTGCCTGGTTTGGTAACTGCTCCGCTGCTGATCACAAGGCCCTGCAGAGGGTGGTGAAGACAGCGGAGCGCATCATCGGCTGCCATCTCCCTTCCGTGAAACTCATCTACAACACAAGATGTCTGAGAAAAGCACGGAAGATCATCAAGGACCACAGCCATCCAGGCTGTGAACTTCTCACACTGCTGCCGTCTGGCAGACGTTACCGGAGCATCCGAGCACGGACTACCAGACTCACTAACAGCTTTTACCCCCAGGCCATCAGGCTCCTGAACAATCAACACTGACCCCCTGAACAGTCACCATGTACCTTCTGCTCCCACACTCATACCAATACACTTACTCCACATACATTCATTTTATTTAATATTCCCCACTTCTTCACCCTGTAAACTGCTGCTTCATTTGGACTTTGATCTGCCTATGTAATACCTATATTCATCTTATTTTAATGTAATATTACCCACTGTAAACTGCTTCATTTGACTTTGACTTGACTATGTTATATGCATTATATGTAGAGATATATTCATATATTCATATTCATAAGATTTAATTTAATATTCCCCACTCCTTCACCCTGTAAACTACTGCTGCACTTGACCACGTTATGTTACGATGTGAAGTTATATGTTATGTTAGATAGCATGTTATTTTTATTTTTTTTCACTTACTTCGCATAAACTTATCTCACTTAATATTCCCCACTTCTTCACCCTGAAAACTGTTGCTGCATTTGAATTTATTTGACTGTGTTATATGTTATACATATATTCATATTATTCTATTTAATATTCCCCACCCCTTCACCCTGTAAACTGCTGCTTCATTTAACCTTTACTTTAATTTGACTATGTTATATGTTATACATATATTCATATTACTTAATTTAATATTCACTTATATGTTATATGTTATTTGTTACGATGTTATGTTATATGTTGTAAAGTCGTCTACTGCGTAGAAGTTGCCTGCCATGTCTTAAGAATTTCACTGCTCCGATGACGCTGTCATTGGTGCATGTGACAATAAACTTTGATTTGATTTGATAGCGCTCCAGTCCGTAGCCCCGCCCCCTGCCCCCGCGCACTCGCCTCTCTGAGCTCGCTCACGTGACTCAGCCTCTCAGTGACTGTATGCTTCTTAACTATGGAAACAGTGAAAACACAGAGTTTCTCTGGTCTCAGCAGATCAGAGATCAGCTCCTCAGCTTCTTGATCAGAGCAGAAGCTGCAGTTGGTTTCTACCGAGCTGCAGTTTCTGTGTCCGCCTCCAGTCTGACCTGCTCTCCCTTTTTGTTTTCACATTTAAAACTAAATATATATTTTTTAGCTGTTAGGCTGCAGCTATATGTTTTTATAGAGAAGGAGTTTAATGTGGCTATTAAATGTGACTAAAACTAGACTAAAATGGAATTAGTTTTCGTCGACTAAAACTAGACTAAAACTAAGAAGGATAAAAATGACTAAATGTGACTAAAACTAATATGCATTTTCGTCAAAAGACTAAGACTAAGACTAAATCAAAAATAGCTGCCAAAATTAACACTGGTGTAGAGACACTGGAGGTAGAGGCTGTATCTTTTGCCATTCCTGAGCCTCACGACTCAACATACAACCCATAAAACTCTGTGACTGCTGTTACAGAGACATCACAAATTTCGTAAGTGTGCTTATCTGTTTTGTTTGGGCAAGTAAAACGGGTCATTCACATTTGATAGTTGAAAATGTTTCAGATTGTATTTTCAAAAAAGAAATTGATTTGAACTTATAATGTATCTAAATGCAACAATATACTAAACACAGATCCACTCAAAGCCCTTCCTATGGTAAAAAAAAATACATCATCTATGGAAGCTGCCTCCTCAAGCTCTTTGAGAACTGCCCAGTCTGCTAACGGTTGTGTGAAATCACCCCAAGAAGTCGAGGAACTTTCGTGGCCATTGATCAACTCTGCAGAATGGAAGAGCCAGCCAGTTTGTGGAAGCACCCTTGCAGGGAAACATTCAACTGTCTGCTGCAATTTATTTCTCTGGTGTATCTTTCTTCCAGCTGGAGAAGGTACTTTTATATAATATATTTATTTGGGAGAAATTGGTGAAACAGTAATTATTGTTGTCATATCTTTATATTTATGTTAGATATTTAAGGCAATGCACATCAGTGTCTTTCAATACGACACATTTCGAAGACATGCACGTAAGTACCTGGAACCCAGTATCATCCATAAATGGAAGATAGGCCAGGAGGTGCTTCTGCAACCTCCTGAGCCATGATCAGGCTGTATAACTTTTTGTAATCAATTGTTTTTGAAGTATGGCAGCTACAGTGTGATGCACCTAGAGAGAAATACAATAATTGACATCCCACTGGTGCAGGTGAGATACATTGGTTCTACAGTTTCAAAAGAAAATATGATCAGGTTTGTATATATATACTGCGCATAACACAGCGATAAATTAAGAGATGTAGATGCATTTTATTATCCCAAACACATGCACAGACATGCAAAGGCACACTCATGCAGGTAGGGAAATTTGATCTCTGCTTTTGACCCATATTATACATTCAGCAAGGACAGGTAATGTTGCATGATGCAATTACTCTTTTTTTGAAGTACCGTTATGATACATGGTCATAACATGTACGAGAAAACTTTGGCAAAGTGTAACTGTCTTGTTTGGTGATGTAACAAAGCTGTAAAAAAGATAACGAAAACAAATAACCTGTTAAGCAGTTTTATGACATCTGGCATCTTGAAAAAGGTGAGGTTTGTGTTTACGCTTGTGTTTTTGATGAAATAAGATGTCTTTTGTATGGTTATTTGTGAGTTCACGTGTAATTATATTTATCAACTAGTCCCTTTATCAACCTTTACAATTTAACAAGGCTTATCAAAGAAGCTTGACAAGATAGCCAAGGACAAAGACTGCCAAGTTGAACCTGCAACACCAGACTTCATCTTTGGAGGCGTTTCATAGTGTTATCCGATCGTTTGCCCCAAAGAATGTTGTCTTCCCATTCATTGAAATGCTTTGCAGGTAATAAATCTATAATGTATTGTCTAGCTTGTAATTTTTATCTGATATGATTGTCAATCTATATTTTACGGGGCACATTCACAATTTAAGAAACATGTGGCAACATTTATAAGGAATTTCATCAGTAAGAAATTAATTAAATTCAACTACAGACCACAATGATTTAAATATTCTTGAATGCTTCCGTAAAAGGAGGGATGTGCTGTAGTGAACATTGAAAGTTCACATGTAATCATCAAAAAACCATAGCGTACAAGATACTTATTGATGTTTTTCATAAGTTGATTTACTCTGCAAGTGCCTTATGTTTGGTTGAACTCGTGTGAAAAGGCTCAGATAGGTAATTTACACAGATTTGTTTTTCAGGTTGTACCTTTCTGCAATGCAATTCAATGAGAATGCTGATGGCACTCAGGAAACTACTTCGTCAGGGAAGCCCATCTTCAAAATAAAATGTACAAAGGCAAATAAGGGGCAATGCACAGCAAAGCCAATTAAAACAGGGCCTACATACGGTAAGATACACAAAATGTTTTGACTACAAAAAATTTAGTTTTATAACAAAGTAAAGTGAACATAAATGAAATACTTAAAAAAGAAGCTGTACAATACTTTTCAGGTTACATCCAAGAACTTATGGAGGTCCTATTTCACAAAGTTTTTCACAACCCTGCACCATATGTTGAGGAGGTTCAGAGGATCAACATCCCAAGCCGCTGACCTCTCAGTACAATCAACAACATAAGGAAGAGGTCATCGCTGGCTATGTCAGTTCTTTCAGTCAAGGGGCAGTTTGAAACCAACATAACTTTATAGTACACATCATAAGAGAACTCCTCGCATATGCGAAGGACTACACACAAGAGTGTCTATGGAGTCCCTATGCCTTATTGTCCACAGATCCTTGGTCACATCTTGGATTATGATGGTGGATCGCTTATCGGTTTGGCATCTGATAGTGGTGGTGGACCATGATCGAGGTGGCAGCTGATGGTGGATCCTTACAGCGGCAGTGGATCATGATTGTGGACTATGGTGCCATCCTATTGTGATGGTGGATCCTGATCGTGGTGGCTAACGACCATGGAGTATGATTACAACGAGACAGCTTGATATACAATATTTCTCCTCAGATACTCAATCATTACTGACTATAATCCATCAATTAATTTACCTTCCATTATGCTACAAAGGGTTTATTCTAATCAAGGCTGCAAATACTCTTATCTTTTTGAGGTTCTCAATTACACTTGGCATCTATTGCACTTCTGTCAGTACTAGGAGAGGGATTCCTCACATGTGGCTCTCTGAGGTTTCTACGTTCTTTTTACACTGTTAAAAGGGTTAAGGACAGAGGATGTCAAATTGTTAAAGCCCAATGAGACACATTTTGATTTGTGAATATGTGCTATACAAATAAAATTTGATTGATTGACATAAAGGAATTAATACCCTCACATTTCTCCTTAGGGCCCCAGCACCAGCTGACAAAACTAATGTTCGCCAAATGCCTGTAACACCTGAAAGGTGGGGAGCAAACAGTTATTGCACTTTATTGACAGAATGTCAGGACTTCACCGGTGTCACTGCAGTGAAGTTATTAAATTTTTAATTTTTTTATTCAAAGATTTTTTATGCACAGCACTGTGTGAAGTTGCTCCGTTACTGTGTTAGTTCTGTAATAAATACATTTTCTACTAAACACAAGTAACTCATGTTACATTTCATGGGAGTTAACTTGGCTAACCATTTTATATATTTATTGTAAATATGAATTAAAATTTACATCATGTTAGCTATACACGAGTAATATTTCACACAGTATAGATAATCATAGAAGCTATTTCAATTAATGTATTAAAAACCCGTAAAACATCTCTTCAGCTTTTAACTAAATCTTATACTTCGACATGCTTAAATCTTTTTAGTCAATTTCTATTTCAAATTTTATGCATTTTCAATGAACTAGATTTCTTTCAAATGTATTATGAAGTCTTCTCTTTTGAAATCCAATCTAAAATGTTTGGATCTATTTTTAATGCAAAGAGCTATATTTTTTGTTTAAAGGGTTCTATCAAAATTAAGTTTCATTATTTATGAATTCATTTTTAACTTACCGGTGAGGTCTGAGCGTCAAAGGCCCATGGTCAGCCTGGTAGATATTGTGAGCAGTTTGAAGAGAGTACACATTAAGTGAATGTCTGTTTATATGTAGATATATATACTTTATTTTCTATTTTAAATTTTGATATTCTATTTTATACTATTTCTATTTTATTTGTTAGGTTGTAATTACTTGAACATTGTTAGAAGTGAGCCTGTGACTCGAGCATTTCACTGCCAGTGACTGCTTAATGTTATTGTTGTGCATTTGATAATAAAAATCTTGAATCTTGAATCTTCTTGAAGTGGAGAATGCAAAAAAAATTCTGTGATTGAAGTGTGTGTTGTTATGTTCTAATAATGTTATGTTCTAATAACATGGTCACACTGTGATACATGGGTTTGCTGTATGTTACTAAATAGTGGTTACGGTTCCTTTAAGAGACTGTGTGATGATGATGGGATGCGACGTGACGTGTAATGCGCGGGCATTGTAGAACAAGGAAGTGTTGATCGACACAGGAGACTGAAGTAAAGAATACAGTGTACGTTCTGAAGCAACACGTGTGCGTGTCAGTCTTTCACACACAACATTTGGCGACAAGGATGGCTGGATTTAGCCTTCCCCCACCCGAAGTGTTTCTCGCGGTACCCGGGGAACCCGCAGTGCCATGGACACGGTGGCTGACAGGTTTTAATGCCTATGTTGATGCGCTCGGATTCTCCGACGACGAGCTTCCCGACAAGCGAAAGACCGCTATCCTCGTCCACTGCCTCGGTACCGAGGGCCAGCGTGTTCTTGGGGCGCTCGGCTCAGCAACAGCTTTCGAGGATACAGTCAAGCTGCTGACGGACCATTTCTCTGGGAAACAACGTGTCCTGATACGGCGGTACAGACTCAGGAAGCGCCACCAACGACCCGGCGAGTTCATACAGACTTTTGTAGCTGACCTACGTGAGCTGGCACGAGCCTGTGAGTATGGAGCATTGCATGACCAAATGATCAGAGACCAGCTGATAGAAGGCACGTCATGTGACAAGATACGGGAAGAACTGCTTATGGAACCTGATGATTTGACACTGACTGATGCAATCAAAATAGCGTTGCAAGTGGAATGTGCTCTGGAATGCTCTACTCTGCTGACCAGCCCTGCTCACCACACGGCGTTAGCGCTGCAGCGCGCAGAAACGTCACAGTTTTTCCCGTCCACTGATAGCGGTGACAGCCTGCCTGTGCAACAAATGAATAGACAGCGCCCCACTGTGAGCTCCAGACGCAATTGCGGCAACTGTGGATCCAGTTCTCATGCTACAAGAGCATCACAGTGCCCTGCCCGTGGACAGGTTTGCAGAAACTGTTCTAGATTAAACCACTTTGCTAAAGTCTGTCGTTCAGCTCCAACCAATGAAGCACGGCAGCACAGGCTTCCTCAGTCCACTTCCGGATACACAGAAATTAGTAATATCCGTTCTACACGAGTATCATTCAAAACTTGCACAGTGCGGCTGGGGGAGGTAAGCGTGCCACTCATCCTGGACACTGCGGCTGCAGCGTCGCTCCTCAATTTGGCCACATACAGGAAATTCTTTTCCCGCATGCCACTGGGACCCCCATCCACAAGCTTGCGGGGATATGCAAATTCTGCCATCGAGATTGTGGGCACAATTGACCTGCCTGTCCGTTATGGTACGATACACCTTCCCTCCTTCCCTTTTCATGTGGCACAGCGGGGAACCAACCTTCTTGGCCTCGATCTCTTCATTGCACTGGGCTTCTCTCTGATGGACAATAGTGGAAGAGCTATAATGCAGGTCTTCCCAACGATGCACCAGCAGTGGCCAGCGCTGTTCGACGGCCTGGGCTGCCTGACAGCATTCACTCATCGGCCCCTGGTTGACCCTGCCGTGACACCAGTTATGCAGCCCCTCAGGCGCCTGCCACTCACCTTCCGGGAGGGCGTCACTGCAGAGCTCACCTCCCTGCTAGAAGAGGGCATCATCGAGCCAATAAATGCAGCACCTTGGATCTCAAACCTGGTGGTCGCACAGAAAAAGTCAGGGGGCCTCCGGGTCTGTGTGGATCTGCGACAGGTCAACAAAGCTGTCATTCCAGACAAATATCCTTTACCTACAGCTGAGGAGCTCACCTCTCTTTTCCATGGATCAACGGTCTTCACAAAGTTGGATTTACGCCAGGGTTACCTGCAAGTTCCCCTTCACCTGGCCAGCCGGGACCTGACAGCATTTGTGACACACGCTGGGGTGTTCAGGTACACACGCATGCCGTTTGGTCTTAGCTCTGCCCCCAGCTGCTTCCAAAAGGTCATGTCTACAATTCTCGCTGGGGTCCCAGGGACAGCAGTTTACCTGGACGACATTGTGGTGCATGGGCCAGACCAAGCCACCCACGATGCAAGCTTACACAGAGTGTTTGTGGCCCTCACCAAACATCACCTGACACTGAACGGGGAGAAATGTCTCTTCTCAGTACCGACTGTGGACTTTATTGGATTCCGCCTCTCAGCTGATGGCATTGCACCTCTCTCCTCCAACGTTGACGCAATACAACGCATCCCTGAACCAACCTCCACCACACAGGTTGCATCGTTCCTAGGAATGACGGCTTATTATTTGCGTTTCCTGCCCAACTACTCACAAACGACAGCACCCCTCCGCCAGCTCCTGAAGAAGGAGGAGCCGTGGGCTTGGTCACCACAGTGCTCTGAGTCATTTTTCATGTTGAAAAAACAATTAGTGGTGGAAAATCCATGGCCGTGGTGTTCCACACCACCAGCGCTTCCTGGTGGTCGTTTACGACCTCCACTCTAAGTGGCCGGAGGTTGTGCCAGTGGGGACGGTGACGTCGCACGTCATGATTCGGATACTGGATGGCCTCTTTGCCCGCTGGGGCGTGCCTCGGGCCATAACAACAGATAATGGCCTGCAGATGACATCTGCGGAGTTCTCTGACTTTCTTGCCAGCAGGAGTGTCAAGCACATCCGAACCGCTTTTTACCACCCACAGGCCAACGGTGGAGTAGAGCGTTTTAATGCAACACTGAAGAACGGGATTCGTGCACACCTGGCCCAAGGCTGTGCATTCGAGGAGGCACTCAACCAGACCTTGCTGCACTACAGAGCAAGCCATCACTCCACCACGCTTGTGTCACCAGCGTTTCTGATGCTCGGACGAGAATTGGGACTGCCATTACACAGGCTCCGAGCACCAAATAGTGACTTTCCCATGCCCTCCCTGGCCCGAATCCGAGAGACTGTTGCTGCACGGCAGCAGAAGACGAGGGAAAGGGTGGACAAGAAGTGCAGGGCGAGGCCACCGTCCCTTCAGGTCTCAGACTGGGTCAGGGCTCGACGGCCGCAGCGACACAACAAGTTGGCCTCGTTCTGGTCCCAACCCAGACAGATCAGTCGCCTTCTTGGCCCCGCCACATTTCTGCTCGACGACGGATCACGGTGGCATGCTAGTAGGCTGAGGAAAGTCCCGGCACCCCTCTCTGAGCACTTGGCCACGGCACGAGCCCAGTCACCATTCCCCTGCAACGTGGCCACTGATCCGGGCCCACCCCCGGCCCTGGTTGCACCCAGGGCCCAGGGCTCGGCCTGTTGCCTTGCAGGACTATGTCACGGATTACCATGTTTAGTCTAGCGGTTGTCTTCACAGACTCTTGCCTAGTACATTTTGATATCTTGATTAGATGTTCGGTTTTCTTGACGAATGTTTGGGTTGGTTGTTAGTTGGTGTGGTATGCTGTTTGCTTTTTCGTGGGGGGAGGAAAATGTTATGTTCTAATAATGTTATGTTCTAATAACATGGTCACACTGTGATACATGGGTTTGCTGTATGTTACTAAATAGTGGTTACGGTTCCTTTAAGAGACTGTGTGATGATGATGGGATGCGACGTGACGTGTAATGCGCGGGCATTGTAGAACAAGGAAGTATTGATCGACACAGGAGACTGAAGTAAAGAATACAGTGTACGTTCTGAAGCAACACGTGTGCGTGTCAGTCTTTCACACACAACATGTGTGTCGGGTGGGGTGTGCTATAAAGCAACTGGCATCACACAAATAGTTTTTTGTAACTAAGCTTTTTGTTAAATGAACTCAGCTTTTAAACCGAACATTATTAGGACATGATAAAGTATTTCCACATGAAGCAGAACTGTAATGTTACTGCCTACTGTAATTATATACTGTATCCTGGACACTACTCCATTCATTGGCCGGCTGTCCTGCTAAAACTTGAAAAATGACAGCAATATATCTCACCATTCAGAAACATCTTGTTGCAAACCCCTTTGAATGGATGGTTTGTCTTTAGCCGTATCCTACTCAGTGTCTGACTGCGGCCGTAAACATTAAGTTAATTGTGTGACTCTTAGCTGTTAATGCCGCCAGGAGATCTGCGTTGTCCCTAAGCACCCATTCTCAACTAATTTGGCAAATGGCAATGCCCAGAGCAGTATGTCCATCATCCATCATTACGCCCCACTGTCACTGCAGTATTGTCAAGTTTCTCAGTGCGATTAGTTTGCATATTATACTCCAGAGATATTATACACAAAATATATCGTGATCGACTGTTGCACCAGCACCCTTTAATCCTAAAAGGTATAAAACAACTTCAAGCAAATTGTTAATGATGGTAATGATGAAGTGGATCAATAATCTGGTTACATTCATCACCTCATGTCTGCATCATGGAATGAGTCACAGTGGTGTTGCCGATCATTTGAAATATTTTTTCTTTAATCCCTGAGTTCACACATTTGGAAGTTTGTTATATGTTCCAAAATCACTCTCTTTAGTGTGAGGTAACAATTTTATAGTGCTATCTAAAAGTTGTATTATATTTTTATACCCTATATATTGGACTATCTATATCCCAAATAAAATAGATATAATAGATAGTTATATTGAAAATATACAAATATATAAAAATGTAAGGAATGTATTAAGCCACATGGCTGCAAATCATGACCAGCTACTCACCTTGGCTCCTACTGTACAATAATTAGCAGAGTCTCAAAAGCAGTAGAGACATTTTTTTGTCATCAATTTAACGGAACACTTACTCGTCATAGTATAACACCAAGTCAGTTGAGCTTCAGGGATATCACTCTAACTTGCTTTGGTGCAAATGAAAGTGACGATAGGTGCCATGGAGAGGCAAAAGCACTTTAAAGGGAACGGCTCTGCATGTGGGGGCCACTTGCTCTCTCCTTATCCTTCTTGACTGATTCTTCTCTAGTTTTGTGTTCTGCTGGTATGTGCAGTCACAAGAAGGTTTGTTATGTCTCCCAGCACAGTCTCAACATTATGAAGGAGATACCAGAAGACCGGCCAGTATGAGGAGAGCTGGACAGGGCCTTAGAAGGGCATCATCCAGCAGCAGGACCGGCATCTGCTCCTTTGTGCGAGGAGGAGCAGGAGGAGCACATAAAAGCAGAATTTTCGCCCCTGCGAACGCCTGCAAACGCCCTTAACTCGTGGCAGTTAGTGCCAGTTACGATGTGAAGTCTGTGTTCGCCCCTGACACAAATTGTCAACAATATAATCTGGTCTGGGATGGGGAGGGGGGAGTGCCTGTGAGGAGCTGCGGTTCGAAGGAGTGATCTAAATAACATATGAATCGCGGTGAAACCGCTGGTGAGAATTTATCTCACTTCACCATTGGATGAAACCACATACCTTTGAAACGTAAAGTCACTCGTGATTGGCTGGTAGACATTTTTGTATCGGTCACCCTGGGTCATTATAATAGTCATGGGGTAAACCCCTCCCAAACAATAATAATAATGATAATTGATATAGTTATTAACACTAATAATTTTTCATTGATAGTTATTATCAGTAAGCCTATACCAAAAGCACAGCATTTTGGTATACACATTTCATAGGGAAACATGTGGACTCAAAATGTATTTACATACAGCACAAATATTGTAAAAACACACCAGGCCTAGCCAGTGAAAAACGAATCAGGTGAAGCTTGAAATGTCTCTTTTCCGCCTCTGGGTCATAAGTTTTTTTGGGACTCTGTCCGAATCTACCCCAGTGTGTAGACGTCTGTTTTGTGTAGCTCTGATATTCAGTGTAGCTTCTAGTCTTATTTGAAGTGTGGCACACAGGTTGGTAAGCTCCTGGCTGTGGAAGGATGGATCAATGTCATCTGTCCCGCTTCAATCAGCTTTAAACACAATCAGTACAATTAGCACAGTTCAATGACAATGTACACCTACACATGTAACTGAAAAATTATGTAAGGAATCTAATCTTACCCTCCTTCTTCTCTGTCGACTCCTGAACTTTCCAATGCGGCTGCAAGAGCTGCAAGGTACGGTTGGATGTACATGAAGTTCCTTCATACTGGATCATAGAACGTCTTAGAACGTCATATTACAGGTAGCTGTAAAACTACATGAGTAAGAGTAACATGAGTATATTATTAATAATCGGAAATAGCCTCGCTAATTCACCGTTGGAAGATCCATAGTCGAAAACACAATTACTAAATATCGCTTCGGCCAAATGTGCAGTAACTGCCTTGTTGTGTGTGTGGGCGGGGGGGGACTCGGGGACTGACCTGATGGAATCAGATCAAAACTAAACCCAGTTTAGCATATAGATCCAAGAGCACAGTTCTATTGTAATTCAGTCATAATCATGAGCCAGGAAACCTTGTGGTTCCTGAACACTCAGCTCCTTCAAATCCTCTATTTTCATTAAATAAATATTCCCTTTTCCCCCTTATTGTGCATACACAATGATTATACATGCTTTGTCTCAACAGTAAGAAGCCCATCATGTGAGGAGACTGCCTCAGGCTCTAACTGAAATTACAGTTTGAAAAGGCATTTGTATTTTTCTATTGGCCTTTCAGTAGCATTTTAAATTTATGTTTTTCCTTGCTTTTTTAATTATTACAACAGTACAGGGATAGTTCACTGAAAAGTTAAAGTTCACTCATTATCTTCTCACCACTATGCGAAGGAGGGCTGGCTGAAGTGTTTGAGTCCACAAAACACTTTTGGAGTCTCAGGGGTAAATAGTGTTGTAACCAAATACAATACAATTGAAGTTAATGGTGAGTCCTTCTTCAGACGGTGTAAATGACCCTTCATTTAGACAGCGTTTTTAATCTAAAAGTCAATTGATATATACCTACGAGGTGCGTTCACGGACCTTAATACACACCTTCATTTGGCTATGGGCGCTAGGGTAGCCACATACTGTGGACCTTTAGGCCCCTTAAATTCAAAAAGTGCTATGTGAACTCAAGCACATCTCTTACCCCTCCATCAGCATAGTAGGGAGTAGATAATGCGAGAATGTTCTTTATCAGTTTCATATTTACATACTCGGTGTCTACTTCAGGTTTAGTCAATTTATTATTGTGAATCGTTGCCAAATTTTAATTAGACAATGTTCTTAGTAGCTCAGTGCACAATTAACACATGTTACCAACTGTGTAAATAGCAATGAATATAGTTTTTCTGAATGAGCTCTCTGTTTAGTGGAGACATACTTGCTTATTGGGTTTAACCAAATACACTTAAACTGGTTGTACTAGTTGTAACTGCCATATTTTCTCCAGTTGATGAGGTGAATATTGTTAGTACTGATCAGAGGACTGAGGAGGAAACACAGAAATGGAGAGCAAAATGGAAAAGAGGGAAACGTGGATGAAGAAAAGGGAATATATTCTGGCAGTAGCAGGGAATGTTGTGGGCCTGGGCAATGTGTGGAGATTCCCATACCTGTGCTATAAGAATGGAGGAGGTA